>VMDO01003707.1:21154-138191 GCA_007922755.1 Pedetes capensis | reverse complement strand
AGAAGAAGTACAACCAGAGTGCTCCTTGGAAGCAAAAATGGCCAAACTGCGTCTTACATATTTCGGACATGTAGTCAGGAGAGATCAATCCCTGGAGAAGGACATCATGTTTGGGAGAGTGGCAGGTCAACGCAAAAGAGGAAAACCCTCCACCAGATGGATTGACACAGTGTCTGCAACAATGGGCTTAAACATAAATAAGATCATTTGCCTGGCACAGAATCGACAAGTGTTTCGATCTGCTGTACATAGGGTCGCTATGAGTCCTACTCAACTCGACGGCACCTAACAACAACAACAACATTTATCTTGGTAGTATTTAAATGATCCATCTTATACATGGCAGATATGGCAGAGTAAATGTGGGAATGAATGAATGAACATTGTGCAGGATTTTAGGACCCAGGATAGGCAACCTCATTCTTGGGATTTTCTTCAGTCACATATGGGATTTAAATTCTATCTTCTCCTTCCTAATCATCTTCCTTTTCCTCCTCCTTCATCATTGTCACCATTGCATTTTTCCCAGATGAATTATATTTATCACTAATTTGAAAATTAACTTGTGGCCATTCATTATGATTAGATTGTGTTTCAGTCGAACATAGCCTCTATTGTATTGACTGATTTGATTCATGCTCATGGTTTTTGTATGTGTGAATTAGACCTCAGTAAAGAAAAAGTCATCCTCAGAGTTCTCAAGATGTAGTTTGGCAGATATTGCAAGGCTGAGGAATGCTACAGTCATGTACTGATTTCTGGGTTCTAAATACAAGATGTTGGTTATTGTATTCTACTCTGTGTAGGGGGCTGGGATTTGGCTCAGTTGGTAGAGCTCTGCGTGACAGTCTCAGAGGTCCTGAGTTCAATTCCCAGCACCGCAAAATGAGAGAAGGATGTGGCAACCCACTCCCAAGGCAATCCCGAAACAGTCAGCTGTTGAAAACCCTATGAGGGTTGCTATGAGTCGGACTTGACTCGACGGTACCTAACAACAACAACAACTCTGTGTAGACCTCTCCAGCTAAACTTTGCACTGGGCAGGGGTGTGTATGCTCAGGGCTTGTCTGGAGCATATGCATCCCACCTGTTCACAGGAAACAATTCCAACTTTTCTGTCCCAAAGCGTGCTGGTAGCTTTTCTCATTTTTCAGTCATCAGTGAATTTTCCTTTAGAAACTTCATGGTTAATAGGCCACAAAAGAAAAATCCCAAGTTTGACATTCTGGTGTCCCCCCACCATGCCACATGATGGGATTTTCCTTTTCATTAAGCTCAGATATGAATTGTTGGTCATCATTTTTGTGTTCACATGGCTTCTTATAGTGTTATTTTAAACCATTGATTAAATCTTGCATTGCCATTTGATCATTTTACCTTATGAATTAGATGAAATGATAAGCTCTTGGAAGGCAAGAACAAGATGTTTGAGTTCTTTGTAAATCCTTTAGAATTTAGCACAGCACAAAGGCACATTCATGGGAAATAATTACCACAGTAAGTAGGCAATAGGTGAATATATCAGTGTTCTCATTTACTAAGATCTTCCCTAAGTCTGGTTTTTGAAAATTGTTAAACCCAGCTTAAAAGTGGAGAATATACATTGTTGTTCCCATTTAGGGGATTATTATGACTCTAAACCTACATTTGAAAAATATATTTTACAAAGCATTTTCAGCAATCATTTAATACTCATAACTACTTTTGTAAACAAAAGGTAATTAACACATAGAGATACTGAAATCTTGCAGAGCAATTGTCTCACCCATCACATAGTGATTGAATAAGTACATGTGCAAATGGATAAATGACCAAGTTAGAACCAGAACTGTAACCATTTCTTCTATTTATTTGTGTTTGTTTTTGAGACAGGGTCTTCATATGTTGCTCAGGCTGGCCTGGAACTCATGTTCCTCGTGCCTCAGCCCCCCAAGAACTGGAAGTGTAGGCATAGACCACCACACAATGCTGGAATTGTTTGACTTTGAGTTGGAGGCTCGTTTTTTAAATACTTCTTTAGCAGTAAGGTAGGGGTTATTCACTGTGTCTCTTAGAAGGAGTGTTTGGTACACCTATCCCTCTTGCCCTGTATGTGGCACTACCAGCTTCTCCATTTTCCACCTGTGAGATTTTGAAGGCCCCTCAGCATTCAGCCTGGCTTTGCCATTTTATAATATTCCATCATTCTTAGTGACGCCATTCTATTCCATCATTGTCCTATCCAGGGTGCTTTGGAGTTCCTTCAGCTGAAGGAAAAAATCTTGACTCTTCCACTCGCACTCATGGAGAACTCAAGAGGGTAACTTCACTGAGCCTCAGTTTCCTTAACTCCAAAATGGGGATGAAATGGCCCCTAGCCATAGCAGGTGTGAGAATGAGATGAGATGTGGTATGCTATGCTAAGTGCCTACCACTGTAATTGGCACAAAGTAGATGCTCACCAAATATCAGTCTTTATTGTCATTGATAGAGATGTACCAATAAAAAAAAGCTTTTGGGGACAGTGTAATTAATGAGTAGAAATGAATAAATATTTCCTCTACTATTGAATTTAGATATAACTCCACTTTCTAAAGAAGACTTGTTGATCTAGAGAGTGGCAAGTGATGGGGGTCCTTGTCCTGCACATATAGGAAAGAAAATTGCTGCAGGTTCACAGCCATTAAGATCAATGTGTTTTAATTAAACTTGGCATAGAAGGGACAATTTAAGGAGTAGAAAGAAGGGGGGAGGGATCTAGCAGAGGGAAATGAAGATGGGAGAAGATGGGATGGGGAGGAGGGTCAATGAGGAGGTGAAGGGGGAGAGGTCAATTTCAATGTAAACAGCAATATGTTGGAAAAATAGGGGAAGATAACCCAAATAAGTATGAGAGTTTAACTACAAACCAGCCATAAGGCTCCATAAACTTTGTGGGTTGATAAAAGTGTTGCTAGAAGTGATGTAAAGGATGCATAATGGAAAAAGCCATTGCTGTATTACTCTGTACCCCATCATCATTTACAAATAAAGGGGAAAAAAGATCAATGTGTCAGACAGTATTCAGTGCTTCTTAAAAAGCTTAGCGATACTAGGTTGTGAAATACAGGAATGCAAGACCTCCTTTGCATTGGTGGGAGAAGATGAAGAACAATCCTCCTTCCAGGTGCTGCCTTTCCTTCTAGGAGTAAGGGAATTGCCCAATTCAGTTGCACAACGTGCAAGGATGTAAATCCGATAATGTCGTGCCTTTAAAAAATAAAGCAGGCAAGCCATGCTGATTGCTTATATGGACAGCTGGCACACCTTAAGAAGTGAGAATGGTTTAAACGGGAATGTAATAAGGCCTAGGAAAGTGGCAGCATGAAAGGGATGACCTTTATTTGCAATCATGGCTGAGATTTACAGTTTATTACTGATAGCTTTTATAAAGAGCCATTCAGTTCAGAGGTGAGAGGTTTGTCATCTGGAAATGCAATTAACTTTACCTTATCCCAATCCCCCTGGTCTTAGTGTGAGAGCAGCACTTGAGCACTTCAGCAATATCATGATTTCCCCTCTAATTTCATTTCTGTCTATTGCATCCCCAGGTCTCTAGCATTAACGTGGTTGCATATTTTTACTATTATTATTTTCTATTATTGCTACTCCCTGTCATCAATAGCCAGAAGGCACTTGTGTATTTTTTTAAAGATCTAAATTATTTGATTTCTGAAGGAGGAAACCTCAAAGCAGAAAGCCCTTTTAAACCACAGTGGTTAGACTAACGCACAGAACCAAGATGCACTGTCTTAGGTGTCTGTAATTAATTACGGAAATGGAAAGGTTGTATAAAGGTGGAGTTGTTTTACGTAAAGATGGGACCTTCAGAGTTTAAGCCTTGTACTCTGCACATGTCAGTGATCGACACACTGTGCAAAGAAAGACACTGGCTCCCTCATGCCTTCACAGACCCATGAGCATGTGGAGGAAGCCCAACATGATTTGAAACATGAAAAAATGAAAGCAATTTTGGCATCCCTGCTGTGTGTGTATGAGAAGTCCCGAAAGGTCTATTTTTGTTTCACAGGTTCAGTTTTATGACCCACTCTTGTCTGTTAAGTCAGGTCTGCAGGAATTTAAGAGCCAGACACAAAAGCAAGAATTTAGTACTTTTTTTGCCAGTTGGTTTAGGTTATTTGAAATATAGCCTAGTATATTTTCCACACTAGGCTGCTGCCAAATAGATCAGAGGAGGGAAGTGGCTCCAAGAGCCTGCCTACTCAAATTTTTCAACCTCTACAGAATTGAAGGAAAGAAGTGAGATTCTTTTGGGGGCTTCATCACTTAATGACCCATTGTCTGAGGCTCCAAGAAAGTCCCTTTGCCTCCAAAAGGCTCCTACAACCTGCCTTATAAAACCCCAAATGGAGGGACCTTTTTACAAATTTCTAAGGCTCTCTCTGAAAACTATTTTCTCTGGGGTAAGGTAGAGTCAAATAATTACTACCCCTACGTTTTTCATCCTGATTTTATTGTGGCTATTATTTTCATCAGTGTTAGAGGTTAATATCCCTATTTTTCCCCTCCACTGCCTAAATATAACTGGGACTCAGCACATAGCCAAAACAGGTAGTGAAGGAAATAGCATTGCCTCTGAGGAGAGGTTTGGATTAGCCCATCTGAAATGAGGGTTTGGGGCCCAAGGGTAAGAATTACCCTGCTACTGCTGATAGCAGATATATTTTAAACCCATAGTATTTCTTTTATCAGCTGAGAAAGGTCAGGTTAAAAGATTCAGAAGGTGAATAGAGCATGAAATAACGTGCTTATGTAGCTATATCAGCACCTCAATAGAATGGCGTCACTAAGAATAAAAGCATTTGAGGACCGTCTTTAATAGGAAGAAGGAAAAGTAAAGACATCTCAGTCACATATCCTTAAAGAACTCTTTGCAGTCAAAGCAGGGTTAAAGGTGCTTAACTTAAGGGGCTGTGCTAAACTTGAGAAGGATATTCTCAACTGCCGTTTCTCATCCAAGTACTTTGAAAATTAACCTTTGGAAATCTCATGTTTTAAATCTTATTTGTCCCCAAAACTGTGTCTCTAGTTAAAGAATAGAATGGGAAGAGGCAACAGTGGAAGGAGATGCCAATTGAAAGACTATTAGAGGAGTCTCATGAGACCATATCTGTGTTTAGACCCAACATTGGCAAGGAGAGGGGAGAAGGGAATGGATATAAGATACAGTTTGGAGGTAGTACCTACAAGACATTTGGATTGAATATGATCATAAGCAAGTAATACTGGGTTTGGGTCTTGAGAGAGGTCCAAAGAATGACTTCTTGGAATGAATGCATCAATTCATATATATTGTTTGCTCAGTTACAAATGCTGCAGAATCAAAAAACCATTCTTTCTAAGTACCATTGTCCAATTCTGATAAACTGAGATTGGACTCAGTTAAGTATCTATAACTGTTAATCTTGATTGTCAACTAGATTGGATGGAGAAATGCCTAGGAAGTAACTAAAGCACATCTCTGGGTATATCTGTGGCGATATTTCCAGAATGATTAGATGATGAGGGTGCTAACATAATGAATGCATTAATCCCTTGATGGATTCATAATATGGTCATATTATTGGAAGATGGTGAAAAGTTGGAGATAGGGCCTGGTTGGAGGAAGTAGGCCACTGGAGGCATGTCCCTGGGGGGCTATATCTTGCCCAGATCCCTTCTGTATTCCCTTTTCTCTGCTTTCTGGCTACCATAATGTGAAGTACTTTGCCACATGCTCTCTGCTATGATGGCCTGACAACTGAAATCATGAACCAGAATAAATCCTTCCTCTTTTACATTGTTTTCTCTTGTATTTTGGTCACAACAACAAAAAGTAAGTGACATACTGTCTGTGGCTTACTGTTGGTTTCTAGCTCTTTCTTGTGTAATGGATGCTTATCTTTAGGAGATAACTTTATTACTTATAATCACTTTTAACAATGAATACAGTGATTTAGAGAAGATTCAGTACAAGGGTGAGCCAGGTGCTCACACATAGGAAGAACAGTACATGTGGGTCTTTGTTAAAATACCTCTGCACCAGCCAACTCAAGAATCATAGTGAGTTATAGGTGTGTCTGTTCTGCAGCCAACATGGATGGACTTTGAAGATAGCATGCAGGACCATAGGATGGATGAACTTGAGGGCCCCTTTCACTCAAACTTTGTTCACTCACCAAATACTTAATGAGAATGATGCCAGGACCATGCTAAGTTGTTGGGATTTGACAGTGAACAAAATAGACGGAGTGGACACCTTTCCCTCATTACACAAATGAATTTGGAGTTTATGGTTCAAGGGGTCAACAGTATAGCTTAATGTCTACTCAACTTTTTTAAAAGGGTTGCACCCCAGAATATTAGAGTCTTTATTGAAAATAAACAAATAAAAGATAAAATAAAAAAATGAAAACTCAGCCCTAAACTTTTCCTCTGCCTACACTTACTCTATAACTTTAAATGCATTCTATATACAGATAATACTCAAATTTGTGTTCCATGCACCTTCTTTTCCCTGTGTTCTGGGAAAATCTCTTCTGCTTACATGCCTAAGAAGGAGCTTAAACTAAATGTTGAGAAATCATACGAATTTTTCTTTCCCAAATTTGGTGCTTTGCCAGGTTGGTGAATTTCACCACCATGTTTCCATCTTCTAGGCTGGGATTTAGCTCAGTTGGTAGAGTGCTGCGCTACAGTCTCTGAGGACCAGAGTTCAATTCCCAGCACCGCAAAAATGGGAGAAGGACCTGGCAATCCACCCCCAAGGCAATCATGAAACAGTCAGCCATTGAAAACCCTATGAGGGTCGCTATGAGTCGGATACCGACTCGATGGCACCTAACAACAACAACAACATGGCTACAAACATAGGATTTACTCACCTTCTCCATCAAAGCTCTGCAGAGTCTACTTTCAAAATATTCTCCCATCCATTTACCACCTCCAGTTACATGGCCCATAACTGGTATAAATACAGTAGTCTGTACCCTTCTACTTGATCTTCCTATGTCTACCCTTGTCCCCTCTGTCAATTTCTATGCAGATAGCAGAGAAAGAATGAAGTAGACTTTTTCTCACAGTATAAATCAGATCTTAGGCCTTTACTCAGACACCTGTCCTGTGCTTCCAATCCTCCCCATGATAATCAAGATCCTACCATATCTATCCCCACCGACTGGTTTGACATCTTCTTACACTGGAGGTGACTTAGACTCATGTGTAGCAAGTAAAATTTCAGTTACATGGCATATCACTTATATACACCCTTCCTAGGATTTGGGAGGGTCTCTAAATTGGTATTTATAATTTTATCTTCTCTGTGTTAAAGAGGATCCACCAAATTTCATAAACTTCATGTCCCAAAAAACCTGGCTTTGCACCATCATTTTCCCTCTTTCTTATATCTCTCCAGTCACATTAGCCATCTTTATGTTTTTCACACGTAGTAAGCTCATTCCTACCTGAGGGTCTTTGTACTTACTTTTCCTCTAAAGTGCCACATGACTCACTCCTTCATTCTGTTCAAGGTTCTGCTCACATGTCTCCTGAGAGATGCCTTCCCTGATGTCCTTGTCTCTGCATCATCTGTGCTCTGTGTTTTCCCCTGCTTTACAGCCCTTCATTGACTCATTATCATATATATAGTTGTTAATTGTTTGTCTCATTAACTGGTATGGAAGCTACATAGGAACAGGGATTTTGCCTTATCCAGTGCTTGTCCCTGGAGGCAGGGTCAGAACCTGGCTCACATCAGTGTTTTATAAGAGTTTGTTGGGTGAATGAAGGTGGTGACCACCTGACACAGAAAGAGTTTGATGGGCACCAGCAATGGAGCACAAGGAACAAAGACAACTACTGCCTGATGGTGAGATCTTTGGAATATCAAAAAAGGCAGTGGACCCCACCTACCTGGAGCAGCACTGTTCTCTAGAACTTTCTGGGATGGTGGAAATGTCCCATATTTTTACTGTTCAATGTCTCACTAGTCACTATGGCCATTGATCGTTTTCTGTGTGGCTAGTGAAACTCAAGAATTTTCTTTTCTTTTTCTTTTTGGCATTAGGAAATTAAATTGAGGTGCTCTACCAGTGAGCTTACCCCTAGGTATTCCCTTTTTTATTTTTTATTTTAAGACAGGATCTCACTAAGTTGCATAGGCTGCCTCTGGCCTCAAACTCACCATCCTCCTACGTCAGCCTCCTGAGTTTCTGGGATTATAGGCATGCATCATGGTACCTGGGTATGAACCGAATTTTAAATTTTACTGGATTTTAATTTATTTCAGTTAACTTATTTGATTAATTCATTCACTTTAAGTAGACACATGAGGCTAATGGCAACCACCTTGATCAGGGTAGGCCGAGTGACTCACAATCCTATTTTGAGAGTAGCATAATATAGTCAAATACCAGAACTAAGACCAGTGCCACCTACTAATGTTACAAACAGAAACTCTGAGACCTCTACCAATAGTGGCAGTGTGTGGAGTCATATTTACCAAGATATCTTGAGATCCTCCTGAAGCAGGAACTCTGTTAAGAAGTGTCTAATACTCAGCCATACAGATGGTCCCCCACTGACAATGATTAGATACGTGAAATTTTATTTTTTAAGATACTTGGGAGCTTTGCACATACTTTGAAAGTGCTCTACACTGGGCTGCACTCCCAGCCCATTTATTATTATTTTTGTATTTGGAGACAGGGTCTCATGCAGTTACCCATGCTGCCTCTCACCTCAAACTGGTGATCCTCCTGCCTCAGCCTCTTGAGTCACTGGGCTTAAAAGCATGTGGCATGCACTACCTTCCACAGCTCCCTAGATATTTTTATTTTATCATGGTGAAAAAGCATACCATACAACCATTATGTTTCTCATCTTCAGTTCAGTATTCAATAAGTTATGTGAGATATTCAACTCTTTAAAATTAAATAGGCTTTGTATTATATGATTTTTCCCAACTATAAGCTAATGTAAGTCTTCTGAGGTCAGCTAAGGTAGGCTAGGAGATGATGGTCAGTAGGTTAGGTGTATTAAATGCATCTTCAACTTAGGTATTTTCAATTTTAATGTGTTTACTAGGCTGTAACTCCATTTTAAGTAGAGGAGCATATGTAATTAAAATTTTTTTTAGTGATGGCCAGATTAGGTACACACACACCCCACATACAGCTAGAACCAAATGGCTAGTTGACTGTATGAACTAGAGATAGGAGCTATGGGCCAAGGATGAGATGCAGTTATAAAAACAAGGTTACACACTCTGGCAGGGATGCAAGCAGCCAAAATCCCAATAAGAACAAGACTAGCTAACTGTGGAGCTAGTGGGTCTGAAAAACACCTAAGGCACAGAGTTGATGACCAACTAAATGGGCTTTGCACACCAGTGCCAATTTTGTTTTCGAATGAAAGGTATGAGGCCGGAGGGTGGAGATGGGGAATTGCTTCATTCTGCCTCACCCAAAAAGAAAAGATTCTAACCACATCTGGAAAGTTAGCTGTGGTTCATATCCCCACAGTTTAAGAGGGAAATAAAATGTAGAGGAAATAAAAGAAAGGCCACAAAAATGATATGAATGTTGGAAGAACATACTTGCATAGACTGACTGAAGAAGTAATTTATATCCTCTCCAAAGAAAGGCCCCTATGGGAGAAGTGACTACAATCTATAAATACCTTCAGGGTTACCATTTAAATGAGAGAAAGGGGTTAGTCACCCTCTTTTGGAATGGCAGGACCAGGAGCCATGGCCTAAAGCTAAGAAAGTAAAAGTACTTAGCCATTAGTAAAAATTTCTTTTAGGTAATAAGGACTGGATAGTGGACAGAGCTCTCAGGGGAAAGAAGCCAAGCCCTATCATTGCACTTAGAAGCTGATTGAATGAGATAATAATGGAAATAAAAGGAGGATCAGATGAGAGGCTTAACTATGTCCTGTGAAATAATTGGTCTGATGGGTCTGGAAATTGGCCTTTGGCTGTGGCCCACGCGTGAGGCCTCAGAAAAAGGAAAAACCACCACTCTGTATTTCTCCAGACATGCAGAAGCTAAGTAAGTGAGGAAAATTCTCTTTTGACAGTTGCTTTAAATAGGCCCTGAGTTTGAAATTTCATGCAGTGTGACCTTATTTGTCTAATGGTTCCTCGTCTGGTCTCTTAGTTTATCTGAGCAGTTCTGCTGAGGAAGCTAGTCTGAAAGGGGCCATAGTGAGACACCATCACCCGGGTCATTTGCTTTGGTAGGATCCAGTAGCACCACTTGGAACCTTCTAGAATCAAAACTAGCCCCATGTAGTCCACATAGACAAAGGAAGGCTGTTGTTACTTTGGTAGTGTCAGATGCATACTTTCACCTTTTGCCTTTTTTCTTCTCACTTGTCTTCTGAGGTCTTTATGAATCAGTCTTTTCTTTAGTCTGCCTGTCATGCCAGAACATTCTCACCCCAGTCTCTAGCACCCCATACCTGTGAGTTCCAAAAAATTTCGGGGACCATGTCATTTTGTATTTTTTACCATGAGAAAACCACAGCCCAGAAATGTCAAATGACTTACTGAAGGTCACATAACTAGGAGTTAGGAGTTAGGTCACATACTTAGGAGCCAAACTAGACCTCATCATACCCAGTCCTTTGTCTTCTACATTGCAGTATCTAGTCTTGCAAAGGAAGCAGAAGATATACACATCTATCCATTCAATATTTCTTTATTCCCCTCTATGGTAATGTGAATAACACTATATTGGGTTCAGTAACTATGTTGGAGAGGAGTCAAAATGTGTATCAGATGTAGATTCTAGCTTCAAGGATGATGATTTCCAAAGCAGAAAGTTTGTACATCAAGGGCTGCATGTGACAATCTATTGGGGGGGGGGTACTAGAGGGAGTGTTAGGGCTTCTATTTATGTTTGTTTTATCTCATCTTTAAAAATGTCTACTATTTGTGTAAAGTCTATTATATAAGTGACATTGGCACAGTAGGAGGGAGAGGAGTGTGTGTGTGTGTGTGTGTGTGTGTGTGTGTGCGTGCATGTGTAATCACTAACAAATGAAATAAGCATGCATTTATTGACAATGAAGAAGCTAACACCTTACAGACATGTTCAGAAGGGGAACAGTAAGGGACTGTCAAGTAACTATACCAGCAGGCACAATAATGATATTGATGGTGATCAAGAAGAGACTCAGAGGAAGGATGTAGAGGGATGAAGTAGAGGATCCAAGAGGAGGTAACATTGGAACTGTATTCTGAAGAATGCATGGCATTTGCTAAGGTAGATAATGTAGGGGGTGAAGAGCATTTCCTGTGCACAAAGAAGAATCCTCACAGCAAGAACATGGAAATTCCCAAGGGATTTTATAGAAAGCAGGAAATGATTACTATTGGCTGGGTCTTCAGGATGGGGAAATGAAATAATAGTAAATAAAGCTGGAAAAAAAGGGCCTTGCTGGATTGTGGCAGGCCCCAAAAAAAGTTTGGGTCTTTCATAACTATTTGCTATGTTGGTCCTGCTTAGACCAAATGAGAAGTGGGTGGAAGAGAGAAACAACTTTCCAAGGGAATTTGCACAAGTTGATTTGTAGGAAAAATTTTGTTTCTTGGTAAGTTTGAAAAGAAGAGCTGTGTAATGGTAATAGGTGAGCCAAGGTGTGGCACTGGGGGAGTTTCACTCATAGCATAGTCTCTTTCTCACTCAACCCCATGAAGAAAGTAGGGAAAGAAGCTTGTGGAGCTGATTTCAGTGGTATCCTAGGGGTACAAACAATGGCAAGGCTACAAAGTTTACCACAGTTGTTATCAGTTAATTACCATAATAGTGGTGTAACAAACTACCCCAAAGCTCAGTGGCTTAAAAGAATCATTCATTGTCAATCATGGGTGTATGTACCAGGTGGGCTGCCACTTCTTTCTGCATGTAGTTCTACATCATGCTCAGATCTTCAGGTCAACTGGGCAATTTTCTGTGTTCATTCAAGCACATTTTAAGCCCTCACTTTCATTACTCATGTTAATATCACATTGCTGAAGCAAATCTCTTGTTGTTGTTGTCAGGTGCCGGCAAGTCAGTGTCTGACTTGTGGCTATGCTACGTACAGCAGGTGAAATACTAGTGCTTCTCTGCTATTTACAGGGTTTTCAATGGCTGATTGTTTATTTGAAGTGGGTTGCTGGATCCTTCTCCCAAGCCTACAGCACCTGGTGTTCCCAGGCGGTCTTCCATTCAACTACTGACCAGGCCTGACCCTGCTTAACTTCCAAGATCTTTTGGGATTGGACACCACAGTGGTATGGCTGCAGGGGCAAATCCCTTCTCTAGCCCAATATCAATGTGGTGGGGGAAATGTATCCTGCTTCTATGAGGTCATGGCAAGGGTGTGGCTTTGCATTGCTACAATGCAGGAGTGAAAATTATGAGCAATAATTCAACCTACTTCTTTCTCTCTTCTTGGTCAAGGTAATTCATATTCCTAACTCTTGGCAAATACACTCAACCCTGCCTCAAGCCTCTGGTTCCTGAGGAGTCAGGGGGCCATCCCTAGAGATTTCCACTCCTCATGTCTTGCATTGCTCTGAAGACTCTAAGGTAGAATGTTCTCAGGGAGGGCACTAGCAGCACTGGAGGGGCAGCAGGGTGGGAAAGAAATCTTGATAAGAAGATGGAGTGTAAACACAGATGTGTGTTTGTATCTGAAAGCCTTCGCAGCAAGTGCTGGTCACTTGACAATTGATGGAGACCTGCAGAAATGCATGGATTACTACTCTGCCTTTCTTGACTGGGATTTTTTTGTGTGATTTTACTTTTATGTAGATATTGGGGAGGTCAGGAGTTTCCTGATATTGAAGGGCTGAACCCAGGGTCTCTCCCACCGAACTATACCTCCAGTCTCTTTTTTTATTTATTTTTTTACCTTGAGGCAGGGTCTCACTAAATTAGGCAGGCTGTCTCTGGCCTTGCCCCTCCTGCTGGAGTCATTAGGATTACAGGCCTGCGCCACCCCACCCAGCTTCCTTTTTTACTTATTTCTTTATACCTATTTTATTCCTATGCTAGTTAAAACAAGTACTCTTGAAAAAGGCCAAACTCAATGTTCCTGTCACATTTAGCAGCTGTTTTGTCTTTCTCCTTCCACCCAGAAAGTAAGCTTCACAAAGATAAGGTTTGTTTTGGTTTTGATCTGTTTTGTTTTCTGCTGTATAGCACTTAGAGCACTGCCTGATGCAGTAGGTATGAAGAAACATTTTGAAGGGTATGCTTGTTGTTAGTGATGGTGATATTTATTAACCTACAAGGGTTACTCAGTAAGCCAGCTGGCAAGTTGCCCTTAGAAGGTAGAATTTCTTCCAATGGACTGCTTTGCTTGTTACTCAACACACAATTTCTAATTTTCATCCACATGATATTATGTGGACAGGTGGTTAAGAAGCAGAATGTTTAAACCCTGACTCTGCCCACCTTTGTTCCCTATTGATGACAGCAGAACCTCTTATAAATATGGAAACATATTCCAGATTAGCTCATTGTTTAACTTTACCAATTTTATACCTCTTACGCCTGGACTTCTGCTTATGTCAGAAGTTGTCACAATAACTGTTGTCACAATAAACTGTACAAATCTCACGAGTTGTCTTTTGAAGAGCTCCCTTACTGGAAGCTGCCATTTCAATAACTTCTTCACAAACCACTAGTTTTTGCAATACAGTTTTCCCCAATAGTCCTACCCAGATTTTTACTGCTTATTTGTTTGGAGATTTTCAACCTGTACTTTGCACTTTCCAGAATATGAAGAATGTATGATAGCTGGAGGGCTGGGATTTAGCTAAACTGGTAGAGCGCTGCACTGCAGTCTCTGAGGTCCTGAGTTCAATTCCCTGCACCACAAAAATGGGAGAAGGGCCTGGCAATCCACTCCCAAGGCAATCCTGAAACAGTCAGCCATTGAAAACCCTATGAGGGTCACTATGAGTCGGATACTGACTCAACGGCACCTAACAACAAAAACAACAACGATAGCCGGAAACTGGAAAAAAGGGTGAGATACCATTGTAGTAAAGGTTGTTGGTAATAGAAGTAAGAGATTTAGAATCCAAGTAGAAGTGCCATTAAATGATAACTGTAGGGTATATTAAGTATATTAATAAGTTATATGCTATTACATGCACTAAAAAATATCCTAAGCATATAAAAGTACAGCCTTTTGAAAAGATGTCAGATTTGATGGAATCTTTGTTTTAGAAATGTTTAAACCAATATATTGGAAGTCACGTAAGTTTCTAAGATGGTAAATTAATTTACTTTGACAATCTTCAGTTTTTATAAGATGAGTAATATAATTATGTTACTTCTCATTTCAGTGTTATTTTAAATAGTAGAGTTATACTTAACCAGTTCTATTGCATTAATGATCTTGTCAAATTGCAAAATTACTGATTTATTGGGCTAGCATTTTCTAGTTTCCTGTCATGGCTCAAGCTTAGTGTTCTTTCTGAAGTCATCTTTAAATGTATTACTAAATTTATATTTATAGTAGAGAATTACTTTACTTGAAGCTCCATATGATATTTGTTATGTGGCTTTAAAATCTTGGTAGCATAAATGATATCTGTTAGAGAAATAATATGAGTTTTATCATGCTTTATTTGTAAAGAGCTTTCATATGCATTATAATCTCTTGCTATTTCTGTTTTACAAAAGAAGGAACATGGACTCAAATACCTTGCCAAGAATTGTACACTAAGGATGTGATAGGACTGAGTTTTGAATTTTCTTGTTGTGAAGTTCACTGAATTGATCTTTAGGACAATCCTTTCACATTCTCCCATCACTCTGTGTGAGGATTTGAGTGTGATGTAGAACCTTCTCTTTGTAATTGCAGCCAATAACTTTCTATAGTTCTGACTACCTATGCTTAAATTCCTGAACTGCATTTTTCTTTAAAATTATCACACTTAAATACCATGCTTCTCCATATTGGAGGGATTGTTAGTTCTGACTCTTGGAGGTGTACACATGCCAATGTATTTGTTGATTGCTTGTCAGTTTTTCTAAAACCATTTTGATGTTTCCAATTCTTGGATCTTGATGGTTCTCAATATTTACTTAATGTCTAGGTATATGTGTATGTATGTACATATATGTGTGTATATGTGCACACTGACACACATATACATATATGTTGATTCCTTCAGCCAATTTCTCTCTACTTGGTTGATAGTAAAAGTAGTGGATTATCTAGATGACTTGATTATAGAATCAGTTTTCATCATTTATTGCTCTGGATATTCTTTTATTGTGCAAACCTGATAAGATCTTGCTAAACTTGATGGTTTTCTCCTTCTTTTGGCTTACCCTGGGAAACTTATATCCCTATCTTATTCATCTGTTCATTGAAATATCATGGGAATGATTTTGATTCCATTATTCTCATTGTTATTGCTACCGTCATATGACGTATCTGCTGTATATGTTGTGCTAAGGTTTCCTCTAGCTATCAAGGCTCTATTGTTTAGGTGACTTGCCTTTATATATCCATGTTTCTTTGGGAAGTTGAGTTGTTGGGCAAAGTCAACATACCTGAATGCCATCTGTGCTGTAATCAGATGCCTTTTCATCCCATGAAGCATCTGCAAATCTTGCCATATTCACAGGTGCTACTGGCTCTACCATTGTCTAGTGTCTTCCATGTTTCCCAGGCCCAGGTTCACCTTCTGTGCCCTTGTGGTAGTTATCATGCTGCCTTATCACAGATGGCTTCCATTTCAGCCTCAGTCTTTTCAGCAAGGTCTCATTCCATCTGGCCCCTTTTTGTTCTTTTATCCAATTTTTGTCAACATAGGATATGCACTGATCAGTGCCCTGTCTGCTTCTTAACTGTATGTTCTCATCTCCTTTTCTAATTGCACTGGTTCCAGGAAGCAGTGTTTTTGTGTATTTTGATTGATCATCTTACTATCTTTGTTACTTTCATAATTCTTCCATTTGAGAGTGCCATTATTATCTAAATGTATTGTTTGATACTGATACATTTTAGTTAGTTAATACATAATTATTGATAATTATAGAAAAGTGGTGTATTTTCTATGGCTGCTGTAACAAATGACCAAAAGCATAATGGTTTAAAGCAATACAGATTTATTATGCTGTAGTACTGGTGGTCAGAATTTCAATTTGGATCTCACTGGGATAAAATCATTCCCTTCTGAAGGCTATAAAGGACAATTTGTTTCCTCACTTTTATCACCTTCTAGTGGTCACCCACATTCTTTGGCTCATGGCCCCTTTCCAGCTTCAAAGCCAGAAATGGCTGGTGGATTATTTCTAACATCACATCTCTCTGTCTCTGAGTCTTCAGCCATCTTATTCCATTTTTAAAGATGCTTGTGATTATATTGGACCTATCTCAATAGTCTAGAATAATCTGTGTCATCAGGTCATCTTATTAGCAACTGTAATTCCTTCTACAATCTTAATTCTCCTTTTCCATGTAACATAACAGTCACAGATTACAAGGATTAGGGTGTGGACATCTGTGGAGGACCATTACTCTGCCTACCACAAGTAGTGATAAATCAATATCTGAGATAAAAGATGGCTTTAGTATGTGAATAATCAACTTTTGGAACTATAGCTGTGTATTGGGAAGAGGATTCTGTTGGGCACTGGCCAAATAAATTGTTCAAGAAAGAGTAATTCAGAGGGATAGGGTTATGGGCAATAACCCTAGTATTCTTTTATATCCTAAACCCTGCATATATTTATGTTGTTGTTAGGTGCTGTCAAGTCGTATCTGACTCATAACGACCCTCATAGGGTTTCCAATGGCTGATTGTTTTGGGATTGCCTTGGGAATGCATTGCTATATCCTTCTCCCATTTTTGCATTGCTAAGAATTGAACTTGGGACCTCAGAGACTGCAGAGCGGAGCTCTACCAATTGAACTAAATCCCAGCCCCGCATATATTTATAGGATAACTGGTTTGTTGATACATCAGAAATTTTCCAGCAAAAATACTTTTTCCTTTAAATATCTTTTAGCATTAGTAAAGAAGCAGTTTTGGTGGTTGAAAATATAGAAATTGTCCTTTTACATTTTAAGTCACTTTTGAGCTATAATAGGTTTTTGAATCATCACTGATATTTTGTATCTACAGAAAACCAAATACTGACTAATATGTAACTTCTGTGTATAAATGTAGATGTTCATGCCCATTAAAATTTAAATAAGAATGGTAGCATGGTGCTATTAATTCTGTAAGCATTTGATGAATTTGTGTAATATACTGTACATTACACACTAACATAACACTATAATGAAATGTCATTATGACATTTTCCAGGTCATATTTTCAATCTTTCTAAAAAAGCTCATTATAGGCCTAGCAGCTTGAGATAGTTTGCTAGGTGGTTTACAGATAGACTTAAATTCTCATGAACTTTATGGTCTAAGACAGATGGGCTATGACATGTGATAGAAGAAACTTTGCTTCTAGCTCTGATTTTGTTTTAGGTAGCTGTGCACCATCGGGGGAAGTTCTGGGAATCTTGGCTTTAATTTCCCAAACTACCAAGTGAAAGGTTAGCCAAGAATTTTGTCCAGGGTCAGGGCCAGAGTCATTAGATTTATCCAATAAAAACAGTGGATGCCAAGCTTAATTTGAATTTGAGATAAAGAATGAGTAATTTTTTTTTTTTTTTTTTTTTAGTAAATGCCATAAATTTGGCATGGAGCATATTGGACTAAAAATTGTTTGTAATTTATCTGAACCTCACATTTTGGCATTCCATGTTCATATTTGGCTATAAAGTAATTTCTGGTATATGATGTCTCCTTCCCATTCCCTCAGCTACAAAATGGATGTTTCCTATAGTGTATGGATTTGGCTTTCAATTTCTCTCCATATCAGTGCTCCAGGTAGATACTACCAATCAGGTAGAGTTGGCAAGGATGATAAAATTCAGGCTTAATATTTGTGGGATGAAAGAGTACCTGATATCTCAAATTTAGTCTGTTATCTTCATTCCATTTTTCAAGTTTGAAGATTCTATAACATTTACATGATATACACAGAAATAATGACAAACAGCAGGTATGCATTAACATGGATAAGCACAAGGTTATTTTCAAATTATAGAAAAGTTGGTCTGGGTGTTGATCTCAAGAAGGATTAAGGGACACTCCAGACCTCACTTTCCTATTGATAATAGGAAAAGATAATAGCTTGAAGAATAATGAAATGTCGTTATGACATTTTCCAGGTCATATTTTCAATCTTTCTAAAAAAGCTCATTAGAGGCCAGATTTCTGGTGTGAAGGATGAAACATTGGAGAACCATCAGCGGGGTTGGGTTCAGTAAATGCTATGCAATAATATAAAAGTAACATTGAGTAATATATAAAAGTTGTATTTATGAGATGTTCTGCTGGATTCTTTCCATATGCATCTCCATCTCTGCTTACCTCCCTTCTTTACCCTGCTTTGTGTCCCAGGAAACCAACCAGTATGGACCATATCCTCAAGAGTCTTTGTTTTCTGGTTTCCAGCTGTTTTTGGCAAATAGGAGAGAGGCCTCATCAATGGATTGGAGAATGGGAGGAGAGTAAGGTTGGGTCACGGTCAGTAGCCCAAAGTTGGCTACATGCCTTTTCTGGTGCACTTCTCATACACCTGTTCTTCCCAGGCATTAGGAATTACTCTTGCTCTGTGCAATTTCAAGTCTGGGAGTAGAAATATCTCCTTGATGCTGCTAGTCTTAAGACAACCCATCTTTTCTTGCTTCCCTAAACTCTTTTCTTATCTTTATAATTTGTGTTTTTATTACATTCCCCTCAGTTACTCCTTCTGAGTGTGCCATATACTTCCTGCCAGGGCTGTAGTACCAGTGGGTATTGCTCTTAGCTGATTATGTGAGACTGTGCATTCACAAAGGTTAAGTCACTCATCCAAGATCATATAATTCCTAAGTGGTAAAGCTCAGACCAAAACCCAGTATCTGCAAATGATTTGGAAAGAAATAGTAGAGAAGACAAAGTGTGTAGGCAGATCCTTATGAAAGCTGATGATGGGCTTGGAGATATGCAATGTATTTTCCTTAATTTCCCTGGAAAATATCTAAGGAAACCAGCTTTCATTATCATCAAATATGTCTCTTTTTGTTTTAGAGAAGTGAGACTGGGTAAACCTCTTACATGCTTACTCTTAGTCTTTCAGAAATCTAAGAAGCAAATAAAAAAGCTATAATCTCAGTTTTATTATTCTCCTCTAGTCCTCTGTTGTCTACAGTGTGTTTCTTTGATACTGTCTGGTTTTTCTTCATCACTTTCAGATAATTTTAACTTATAAAATGAAGATCCTTCCACAGAGCATAAAGATATTTTTGGGACAGCATTATTACTACTCTTTTTATTGATAAGGAGATTGATATGCTTAAGAACATGTGCCTCCTCTGTCTGAGATAATGATTATGAATATGTTTGAATTAAGTCCCTTTTTCTTGGGTTGGACCATTTCCGATGAGCTCTCTTTGATGCCAAATGACCTGGGCATGGTGAAAAGGGGCAATTCCTAGGAATGTGTATCACTTTGGGTCTACAGTTACCTCTTGAGTGATAGATGCTTAAGGTAGCCTAACTGACCATTAAGCTTCCGCTTACCATTTTGTGCATCCTGAGCTCATCCTACTTTTCCTAACTTTTCCCCATCAAACCTCTCTGCAGAGCCTCAGCTTGCCTCATGCTCAAGGTCTCCTCAACTTATGTCAGTTTCTAAGTTTCTACTTTCTCCCCATCGGTACTTGCTGCATCCATTGGTGGCCCAGAAACACATGCAATACTGACAAAGTAGGAATGTGGTGCAAATGTCAGGGGGCCAATATTTTGCCTTCTTCCTGGATGAAAAAGGATTTGAGGGTATCCACAAAAGCCAGGAGGTTCTGAAAGGTTCATGATAGATTGATAGACAGTCACTCTGGTGCTATAACAGAGCCATTTATTTGATCAGGTGAAATACCAAATTTTAAGTTAAAAATCTTAAAATTGAGGTACAGTGAACCCAGTGGTTTCTAAGGATAGACAGGGATTTTGTTAATTGAGGAAAATGTTGCTGTTGCTTGCTTTTATTTTAACTAATCTTATAAAATTGGGTTTCATTCATAGGGGACTAAGGTGACATTAAAAGCTATTGTCTTTTTATAAAAAATAATTTCTGAAGAGTTTCATGAATGGAAGAGATTTCTTCCCCCTTGTCACATTGTACATCTGTTCAAAGAAATTCTTCTCTAGGGCCTAGATAGGTTAGTAACTTTAATTTTTATTTTCTCCTCAGTATTTGAAAACTTAAACCATATTGAAATGAGCTAAGAGTAACCCTCAGGCTTTATTATAAGCACCATCCAGAAGGTGTAGTCACAGCAGCCAATTTTATGAGAGCCTCCTGGCTAAGCCCGTGACATGGCCAAAGGTTGGGGTGGACATGTGAATCAGAGCTCTGCACATTTATCTTTGTCCAGGAAAATAGACTACCTTTAAATGATACTGAACTTCTTTAGCCCAGAGGGGCATACCAAAACTAAACCCATTATTTTTCACAAAACTCAAGCTAGACCTGTTATTTTCTGTCCTGTGTAGACCAAATAATTTGTGCAGTGTTTTCCCAAGTTTGTTGGGCTTGGTTACTAGCCTTGAACCAAAAATGCACTGAATGACTTTGGTCACTACTGAAATGAAAATGTCACTGATTCAATTCCCAGGTGTCCTACTTGGTGTTTGATTTAAAATCTTAACTGAGGCATTTGGCCCCATAGCCATCAACAGGTGACCTGCAGGCTTTCCAGCCCCACAACTTTTCTTTTCATCCTATGCTATATAAATCAAATATTGAAATCAGGTAATTTTTTCAATGAGTTACATCAGTACCATATTTAGGATTGGAATTGCTGTGTCCTTTGCTGAGCTGACATTTCCTCACATACATACACTTAAAAAGAAAAGATAAAGGAATTTTAGTAACTCAAAATGTTTACATTCAAACCAGACACATTTGCATTGCAAAATATGGTACTCCTCTTGCTATAGAGATTCTGTATTTTTAACCCTTAGGTAGTGACATGGTTTGCCAAATTTGGGAACTTATAAAATACATCAAACTATCTGAGTAGTTCTTGATTGTCCTGAGAGCTGAAGGGAAAGACTACTACCTTTAAGTGAGATAAAGATTCCCTTTCCACATTTTTGAGGAGGGAATGAGAGATACCTTGGGGAAGAAGAAGGTAAAGATAAGGGAATTTAGGTAATGCCCTGGAGAAAAATGGAGGATTGAAGAAGCCTGGAGAGTAAACTGTGCAAGTTGGGTTTCCTCATCTCAGCATTGAAATTATCTGGAAATGTCAAGTCATCGACTTCTATGGAACATAAACCAGAATGTTTAAAATATGGCTTCTTGTAAAATCCAAGACACATAGGGACCAGAGGGTTAAGAGCCACAGAGAGAGATGAATTTGGGGAGAAACTGAGTGGTTCACAGTTCCTGAACTTTGGGACCTTTAAGTCCCTGGCTTGTGTATACATGGCAGTGTGTCAGAGTCTGTTGTTTGCTTTTAGGAATTTTCTCAGTGGCTCCCTGGTTGCTCCTTTCTTATACCTTCATTTTAACTGAATGACCAAAGTCATTCAGTGCATTTTTGGTTCAAGGTCAGTAACCAGTCCCAACAAACTTGGGAAAATACTGCACAAATTATTTGGTCCAAACAGGACAGAAAATAACAGATCTAGCTTGAGTTCTTATACCTTCATTTTGGCCAAGCATTCTATATGGCCCATAAACAGTTCTCCTTACTTCTTATCCTGAGCCAGAGATGATTCCCTTTTGTATCCGCTGTTTTCCTTGGAAGCACGAAACATTAGCTTTAATCAGTTTATAGAGCCCCTGACCTAATTTTACATCTGCAATAAGATCACTATGAATTCTCTGCTTCCCCATGGAGGATAAAGCTTTGCCCTTCCCCTTACCCCCTGAAGTCTTTCTTTGTGATGGGTGTTAGAGAGCCCAGCAGCTTCTGTTCCATACTGCACCACTCCAAGAGCAAATTTATTTATATATTAATTTTATATATAAAAGATTTCTCATAGGGAGCCAGAGATTGAATCACAGGCAGAAACCTGATTTGAGGTTGAAGGCATGGTGGAAGCAAGCAATGTCAAAGAGCAGACGCTTTGAGAGTGGGAAGTAAGTAGGGATTGGAATTTGCTTCCAGAGAACGCTGCACCTCTTTGTCTGCTTGGTGCACTGGCACATGTTGAGTGCACAGTTTGTGTATTTGTTTTCTGTTATGTTACAAATGACCACAAATGCAGTGACTGAAAGTAGCACCTATTTCTTACCTCCTAGCCTCTCTAATCTAGAGTCTGGGCTCTGCTTAGCTGCATTTTCAACCCAGGGTCTCAGAAGGCTGAGGTCAAGGTGTTAGTTGGGCTGCATTGTCATTTGGAGGATCAGTTGGGGATAGATCCACTTCAGGCTCCCCCATGTTTTTTTCAGAATTAATTTTCTTTTGGTGTAAAAATCATGGCAGTTTGTTTCTTTCTAAGCCAGCAAAGGAGAGAAACCGAGAAAGTGAGTGAGAGAGAAGGAGAGAGAGAATATGAACGAATGAATGAGTGTGTGTGTGTGTGTGTGTGTGTGTGTCTTTGCTGCTTAGAGTCTTTGGCCTCAGGACTCTCTTTACAAAAAGAGCTCCTCTGAGTAGGTAAGGCCACCCATGATAATGTTCTTTTTGATTATCTTAAGTCAACTGGTGAGAGACTTTAATTGTATTTCCAAAATCTCTTCTCTATTGCCATGTTCTATTAGTAAGAAGCCTGATATAGGTTCCATCTCTGTAAAGGTAGGGCTTATATGAGGATGTGGCTCATCAGATATCACCCAAAAGGTGTTTTCTTAACCTCATTAGTGTTCCAAGAGGCTTAAGGTCCCCAAAAATCTCATTTTCAACACTACCTTACCATTTTAAGGAACAAAATGTTGCAAAAGGAGTGGGAAAGAAAGTGTCTTTCCGAATAGGATGTATTTTCTTCCTGTTTAGCACTGTCCTTTATGTTGTTGTTGTTAGGTGCCATCAAGTTGGTGACCCTACATAAAACATAGTAACCCTACATACAACAGGTGAAACACTATTGTCAGTGCTTCTCTGCTATTCATAGGGTTTTCAATGACAGATTGATTTTTGGGAGTGGGTTGCTGGGTCCTTCTCCCAAGCCTACAGTATCTGGTGTTCCCCGGGTGGTCTCTCATGCAAGTACTAACCAGAACTGACCCTGCTTAGCTTCTGAGATCTGGTGGGATTGGATGCCACAATGCTATGGCTACAGGCATTTGTGAATCTATTTAAATGAGTTCACATGGATAATAACCAGGAAATAGGAAGGAGTTAATAATTAGAATTTACTTATAATTATATAACTTGCTCAAGCCTATTAATTTCATTATTTTTAAAGATTGATTTCATTTTATGAATGCCTTTAAATTTTTTAAAAATTTTTTATAAGGTATGATGTCAGTCTTCTCCAAGACATTTGTTGTTGTTAGGCACTGTCGAGTCAGGTCCAACTCATAGGGACCAAATGTACAACAGATGACACACTCCCCAATTCTTTGCCAGGCACATGATCCTTGTTGTGTTTTTCTCATTCACTTTTTGTTGTTGTTGTTGTTGTTTTCCTTTATTAGTAAATGATGATGGGGTACAGAGTAATACAGCATTGACTTTTTCCATTATGTGTCCTTTACATCACTTTTAGCAACACTTTCATTAACCTCCCAAATTTATGGAGCCTTATGGTCAATATGTAGTAAAACTGATGCTTATTTGGGTTTTATTCCCCTATTTTTCCAATATACTCAGGAAGTTGTGCTGTTTACGTTGAGATTGACCTCTCCCCCTTCATTCTCCCACATTGACCCCCCTCCCCATCCCATCTTCTCCAATCTTCACTTCCCTCTGCTAGTTCCCTCCCTCCTTCTTTCTACTTATATTATCCCGTGAATGCTAAGTTTAATTGTACATATATACATATATATATATATATATATATATATATATATATATATATATATATATATATATATATATATATATATATATATATATCAGTTGATATGTAGGATTTTTTTCTTCTTTTAAGTATAATTCAGATCCCGCATCAGTGAGAACATATGGTATGTCTCTTATTCAGCTTGTGTTCATTCGCTTAAGATGATGTTGTCCAATTCCATCCATTTTGCTGGAAATGACATTATATCCTTTTTTATTCCTGACTTGTATTCCATTTTGTATATGTATCATAATTTTTTTATCCATTCTTTTGTTGATGGGCTTCTTAGTTGGTTCCATATCCTTGTTATTGTGAAAAGTGCTGCGTTGAATATGGAGATGCAGGTGTCTCTGTAGTATGATGACTCATCTCCCTTTGGGTATATTCCCAGTAGTGGTATAGCTGGGTCATATGGCAGTTCTATATTTAGTTTTCTGAGGTATCTCCATAATGGTTTCCAAAGTAGTCGAACCAATATACAGTTCCACCAACAGTGTAAGAGGGTTCCTTTTTCTCCACAACCTCACCAGCATTTGTTGTTGTTTTGTTGATCTTGGCCATTCCTACTGGAGTAAGGTGGAATCTCAGAGTTATTTTGATTTGCATTTCCCTAATGGCTAGGGATATTGAGCATTTTTTCATGTGCTTCATGGCCTTATGAACCTCTGCATTTGAGAACTGTCTGTTGATTTCCTTTTCCCACTTATGTATTGGATTATTTCTTGTCTGGGGAGCTAGTTTCTTGAGTTCTTTGTAAATTCTAGAAATTAGTCCTCTGTTAGATGTGTAGGATGTGAAGATCTTCTCCCATTCAGTGGGGTCTTCCTTAACTCTGTTGATTGTTTCCTTTGCTGTACAGAAGCTTTTTAATTTCGTGTAATCCCACTTATCTAGTTGCAATTTCCCGAGCAATTGGAGTCTTATAAAGGAAATGCTTTCATATGCCCATATGTTGGAGCATGTTGCCTATCTTTTCTAATAGTAATTTTAAGGTTTCTGGTTTTATGTTGAGGTCTTTTATCCATTTTAGGTTAACTCTTGTGCAGATTGAGAAGTGCAGGTCTGTTTGCATTTTTCTGCTGATAGAAATCCAAGTTTCCTGGCACAATTTGTTGAAGAGGCTATCTCTCTCCAATTTGCCTGCTTAGCTCCTTTGTCAAAGATCAGGTGGCTATAGATGCATCTTTGTTATGTATTAGCCCATTGTTGCAGACACTGTGTCAATCCATCTAATTGAGAGTATTCCTTTTTTTCATTCACCCACCACTCTCCCAAACATATCCTCCTCAAGGGACTGGTCCCTCATGCCAACATGTCAAAATTTGTAGGATGCAGTCTAGTCATCCTTGCTTCCAAGGAGCACTCTGGTTACACTTCTTCTAGGACAGATCTCTTGATTCTTTTTGCAGTCCTTGGTGTATTCAGTATTTATCTCTAGCATTATAATTCAAAAGCATTAATTCTTCTCCTGTCTCCCTTATTCAGTGTCCAGCTTTCTTAACCATATGACATGACTGAAAATACCATGGCATGAGTCAGTTACCTTCATCTTCAGTGTGACATCTTTACTTTTTAACACTTTAAAGAGGTCTTTTGCAACAACTTTTCCCAGTGCAATATGTCTTTTGGTTTCTTCACAGCTTCTTTCATAGATGTTGATGGTAGAACCAAGTAAAGTAAAATCTTGAACAACCTCATCTTCTCTCCAATTATAATGAAGTTATGTACTGATTCCATTGTAAGGATTTTTGTTTTGTTGATGTTGAGGCTTAGTCCATACTAAAGTCTCTGTTCCCTGATCTTCACCAGTAAATGTTTCAAAGGCTCTTCACTTTCAGCAAGCAGAGTTGTGTCTGCTTAACACAGGTTGTTAATGAGTCTTCCTCCAGTTATGATGCCACATTCCTCTTCATAAAGTCCAGCTTCTCAGATTATTTGTTCAGCATGGAGATTAAAGAGGTACAGAGATAGGACACAGTCCTGACTTACACCTTTGACATTAAACCAGGCGGTTTTTCCTTGTTTTGTTTGAACAGCTGCCTTCTGATCCAGGTACGGATTCCTCCTGAGTAAAATTAAGTACTCTGATATTCCCATTCATTGTGATGTCAGTCAAATGCCTTTGCATTGTCGATAAAACAGATATAGACATCTTTCTGGTATTCTCTACTTTCAGTTAATATCCATCTAATATCAACAATGATGTTCCAGGTTCTATGCCCTCTTCTGTATCTGGCTTGATTTTCTAGTAGTTCCTTGTCTGTGTACTGCTGAAATCACTTTTGAATGATCTTCAGCAGAATTTTGCTTGTGCATGATAATAATGATATTGTTTGATAGTTTCCACATTTATTTGGATCCCCTTTCTTGGGAAAAGGCACAAATATGGATCTGTTCCAGTCAGTTGGCCAGGTAGCTGTTTTCCACATCTCTTGGCATTAACAAATGAGCACCTCCAGTGCTGCATCTGTTTGTTAAAGCATCTCTATTGATGTTCGATCAACTCCTGGAATCTTGTGTTTTGCCAGTACCTTCAAGGCAGCTTCCACTTTGTCCTTCAGTACCATTGGTTCCTGATCATTTGCACCCTCTTGAAATAGTTAATCATCCACCGGTTCTTTTTGATATAATGACTCTGTGTGTTCCTTCTATCTTCTTTTGGTGTTTCCTGCATTGTTTAATATTTTCCATGTAGAATCCTTCACTATTGCCACTTGAGGCTTGAATATTTTCTTTAATTCCTTAAGCTTGAGAAAAACAGAGTGTGTTCTTCCTTTTTGGTTTTCTATCTCCAACTCTTTGCATATGCCCTTATAATATTTGATTTTTTCTTCTTGAGTGGCCCTTTGAAATCTTCTTTTTAGTTGCTTAACTTGATCATGTCTTCCTTTTACTTTAGCTGGTTGATGTTCAAGGACAAGTTTCAGAGTCTCTTTTGCCATGTAATTTGGTCTTTCTCTTTTTTTTTCCTGTCTGTTTAATAACATTCTACTCTCCTTATGAATGATGTCTTTGATGTTATGCTTCAACTCATCTGGTCTTCTATCATTAGTGTCTAGTGTATCAAACCTGTTCTTGAGGTGGTCTCTGAACTCAGTTGGGATATACTCAAGATCATACCTTGCTTCTCATATACTTGTTCTGTTTTTCTTCAGTTTCAGTTTGAACATGCATATGAGCATTCATGGTCTTATCTATAATCAGCACCTCATCTTGTTTTGACTTTTGATGTTGAGCTTTTCCATCATCTCTTTGCACAAATGTAGTCAATTTGATTCCTGTATGTTCCATCTGGTGACTTTCCTGTGTATAGTTGCCATTTATATTACAAATATACTTATAGTGAAAAGGTCATTGGTCTGACAAAATTCTATAATGTGATCTCCAGCATGGTTTTTGTCACCAAGGCCATATTTTCCAACTACTGAGCCTTCTTTGTTTCCTATTTTTGTATTCCAGTCACCACTACTTATCAATATATCCTGATTACATGTTTGATCTATTTCAGATCGCAGGAACTAGTAAAAATCTTCCCTATCTTCATTTGTTGCCTTAGTGGTAGATGTGTAAATTTGAATAGTCATATTAACTGACCTTCCTTGTAGGCATGTGTATATTATTCTATCACTGACAGTAGTATACTTGAGGCCAGATCCTGAGATGTCTTTTTTGATTATGGATGGAATGCAACCCTATTTCTTTTTAATCTGTCATTCTTGACATAGTAGACCATATTATTATCTGATTTACAATGGCTCATACCAGTCCATTTTAGCCCATTGATGCCTAGAATATTGATGTTCATATGTTCCATTTCCCTTTTGATGATTTCTAATTTTCCTAGATCATACTATGTACATTCCACTTTCCAATTATTAATGGATATTTACAATTGTTCTTCCTCATTTTGAGTCATGTCATATGAGCAAATGGAGGTCCCTGGGGCTTTATTTCATTCTCATCATTAAAGTTGACTCTACTTTGAGGAGACAACTCTTCCCCAGTCGTCTTTTGAGTACCTTTCAACCTGCAGGGTTCTGACAGTGTCTGTTATTTATAGGGTTTTCCATGACTAGTTGTTTTGGGAGTGGGCTGCCATGTCCCACTCCCTAGTCTGTCTTAGTTTGGAAGCTAGCTAAAACCTGTCCACTGTGGGTAACCCTGTTGGTGTCTGTAATACTGGTGGCATAGCTTTTAGCATCACAGCAACGTGCAAGCCCCTACTGTACAGCAAACTGACAGGCAAGTGGAGGGTGTTGTTAGGTGCCATCATGTCATGTCCAACTCATTACAACTCTGTATACAACAGAATGAAACACTCCCCAACACTGTGTCATGCTCAGCACTATGTTAGTGTTTTTCTCCTATTTATAGGGTTTTTGATGTCTGAATGTTTCTGGATTATTTTGGGAATGGGCTTCCAGCTCCTTCTCCCATTTTTGCCATGCTGGGGATTGAACTCAGGGTCTCAGAGCATGCAGAGAAAGCACTTTACTAACTAAGCTATACCCCAGGCCTCTAAGACATTTGTTTTTGTTGTTAGATGCTGTAGAGTTGGGTCAAAGTCATGGCAACCCTACATAGAATAGAAAGAAACACTCCCTGAATCTGTGCCATGCCTAGAACCAAGTCTGTGTTTCTCTGCTATTCATAGTGTTTTCAATGGCTGATGATTTCAGAATTGTTTTAGGAGTGGGATGCCACATCCTTCCTTCATTATTTTGGATGCTGGGAATTGAACTCAGGACCTCAGAGTGTGCAGAGCAGCACTTTACCAATTAAGCCAAACCTCAGGCACCCAAGACATTTAGCAAATGAAAAGTCAATTTCTATGCTCCAGTACTCGGGAATTGAACTAGGGACTTATTAATGCTAGGCAAGTAGTCTACCACTGACCTGGACTGCTGGCTCCTTTTTTATTTTGAGACAGGGTCTTCTAAGTTACACAGGCAGCCTGTGGCATCAAACTCATAATCCTCCTGCCTCAGCCACCTATGTCATAAGGATTCCAGGTTTGTGCCATGGTGACTGACCTTTAAGTCAATTTCTAAAAGGAATAATAGTTTGTAATTAATAGCTTTAATTTTTACAACACTGTGCCCTGTACATTGAAGATTCTTTTTATTGTTGTTGTTAGGTGCCATCCAGTCGGTATCCGACTCATAGCGACTCTCATAGGGTTTTCAATGGCTGACTGTTTCGGAATTGCCTTGGGAGTGGATTGCCAGGCCCTTCTCCCATTTTTGCAGTGCTGGGAATTGAACTCAGGACCTCAGAGACTGCAGCACAGTGCGCTACCAACTGAGCTAGATCCCAGCCCTGAAGATTCTTAGTTAGGTTTTATAAAAATCTTAATTTTTAAAGACAATATATGAGAACCCAAGACAAAGAAAATAATTAAGGGATATTTTATTTATAATACCTTTGTGGGGAGATATTTAGGTGAAGGAATCCAAATTTGTATTTTTTTCCTTCTAAGACTGAGACAGTTTCAAATATCAAATATGCTCATGGTAATCAAAGTCCTCAAAATTATTCTGCATTCACAAAACAGACTCTTTCTGTTCTTTTTTCTGTCACAGAACTCAAAGCACATAACAGGGAATCAGTCCCATAATATAGGAAATCACATCATTTAGTTTAAGGATTCTAGAGAGTGTAGGATCTGATTCCAGAAATAAAGCTTCAAGGAAACAAATTTAGAATACCTAAGTAGATAGAGACTGTTGAGAGAAAAGGAATTTAAGTTACCTGTGCTAATTTCTGCCTCTTGTCTTTTAACTTTTTTTTCCCTATCTTCTTTGTAACTCCTCCCACTGCCTTGTGAATGGAAATATGTATTTCCCAAAGCCAGGTTTTGGAGATAAGCCATTTTGCTCTTCCTATTTAACAAGAATTTTTAGGTGAGCATATCACTTTCCACTATGTGTTTTCCAGCTTCCCTTGCTGCTAGATATGACCATGTGTTAAGACCTGGTCAGTAATGTGTAGGTAGAAGTGATGTGAAAATTTCAGGTCATGTCCCTCAATAAAGGGTACAATACCTCTCTTTTACATTTTTCCCTTCCTATTGGCTGAATGTGAAGGTGCAAGTGGACATGTGAACAGTCATTTTTGCTCATGGTGTGGAAACCATGTATTAAGGATGACAAGACCTCAAGATAAAAGGAGCCTAGATGTTAATAAAAATAGAAATATTCACACGAGGGAGAAATAGACTTCATTTTGCTTAGGCTGCTATTAGTTTTGTTATCTTGGCTAAGCCAGCATCACTGATAAAACAAATGCATCAGTTTTGGGAGTTTGAATCACGAAAGACATCAGGAGAAAGCCCAGTGATTGGCAGTGTGCTTTGGTATCAGGCAGACTTAGATTAACTTGTTCTTGGTGGTGGTATTCCGTGTGTGTGTGTGTGTGTGTGTGTGTGTGTGTGTGTGTGTGTGTGTGTGTTAGTAGGGATTAAACCCAGAGTCTTATGCATGGTAGGCAAGCACTCTACCACTGAGCTACATCTCGCCTATAGATTAACTTTAAATACCACTCTGACACCAACATCTGTGGTTCCATCTGTTTTCTCTTCTGTAAAATGGGAATAACAGTAACTGCCTTGCACCCTACTGTGTAAAGTCAAGGGATGAATACTCAATGGTATTGTAAATAGGTAGGACCTGTATGCTTACAGAATTCAAGTTGCAGAGGGGAAGATACAGAAGTGAGCAATGCCATGATCAAGCAGAGACTAATGGGCAGAAGACTACTTGGAAGGGTAATGTTGCAGTGAGAAGAAAGCAGCCATGCATCCTTATGATTCTATTGGATATGCCATGTGTCCAGTCACATATTCTTCCCCCAGGTCTGACCAAAGCTGCAGTTAAAATACAGTTTTAGTATCCCTTATCTGAAATGCTGTGACCAGAAGAAGCATTTCAGATTTTGGATTTTTTCCCATTTTGGAAAATTTCCATGTGCATTATGACATACCTTGTAGATAGGACTCAAGTGTAAACACAAAATTCACTTATGTTTCATGAACACCTAAAGGTGATGATATGCAATATTTTTAATGCACCTGCATTTTGACTTCAACCATATGAGGTGAGGTGTGGAATTTTCTACTTGTGGTATTGTGTTAGTGCTCAAAAAGTTACAAATTCTTTGGATTTCAGATTTTTTGACTAGGAATACTCTACTTATACTTAAATTTTGTTGTTGTTTTTGTTGTTAGGTGCCGTGGAGTCGTGTCCAACTCATAGCGACCCTCATAGGGTTTTCAATGACAGATTGTTTTGGGATTGCCTTGGGAGTGGATTGCCACGTCCTTCTCCCATTTTTGCGGTACTAGGAATTGAACTCGGGACCTCAGCGACTGCAGCGCAGTGCTCTACCAACTGAGCTAAATCCCAGCCCATACTTAAATTTTAGGTTGGCCTAAATTTTAGGTTAGACTATATTCCCATATTCCCCTTGCTTATTGGTATAAATATAAGCCACTGTGTTATTAGCTGAGTGAAAAATGACTAAACCAAGCATGTCCAATCCATGGCCCACAGACCACATGAAGTCCAGGATAGCTAGTAATGAGTTCTCACAAAATCTTTTACCACTGTGTGTTTGTTAGTGTTTATTTTCTTCATGACTCCCTCTTATTATGTATATGCACTAACTATATTATATAATTTTATGTGTACCCAAGACAATGCCTCTTTACTGGGTGTAGTCCAGGGAAGCCAAAAAGTTAGACACCCTTAGAAATGATCAAAGCTTGGGTACACATCTCCTAAAAATGATTTAGTTGTAGTTCAAAGAAGACTGGATTGGAGAGAAACTAAGAAAATTTTATCTTGGAAAACTCTGTGGTGAATTTGCTTTATTTAATTAATATTTACTACTGAATTCATGGGCTTGGGTTTAGCTCAGTTGGTAGGGCACTGTTTCACACTCTCTGAGGACCCAGGTTTGATCCCCAGCACCACTAAGTGGGAGAAGGGCATGGCAGCCCACTCTCAAAACAGTACGCCATTGAAAACCACATGAGAGTCACTGTGAGTCAGACCCAACCCAATGGTACCTAACAACAACAACAACTGAACTCAGCAGCAGCACAGTACCTGGCATAGAATTGTTGTTGTTGTTGTCAGGTGCCGTCGAGTTGGTATCTGACTCATAGCAACCCTCTGTACAACAGGGGAAACACTATTGTCAGTGCTTCTCTGCTGTTCATAGGGTTTTCAATGGCAGATTGATTTTTGGGAGGGGGTTGCCAGGTCCTTCTCCCAAGCCTACAGCTTCTGGTGTTCCCAGACGGTCTCCCATCCAGGTATTAACCAGGCCTGACCCTGCTTAGCTTCCGAGATCTGACGGGATCAGATGCCACAGGGCTACAGCTGCAGGCTGGCATAGAATAGTTGTCCAATAAATACCCACTGAATGCATGAATGGGTTTCTGGTAACATTATAGTCATTTTGGTTAGAAATCTGAACATGATGAACATCCTAACAACTAAGGTTATGCAAAAGTGGAATGATCCACTTTAGAAGGCTTTGAGTTTCTGTTTTCTTGTAGGTGTTCAGAATTTGCACAAGGATGTTGTACTCTGAATAAAGGGGCCATGTCTTCCAAATGCCTGTGAACCCTGAAAGTGTATGTTCTCAAAATGTAGGTATTGTTTTGGCCAGAGATATTTGAAACATTATTAGGGAGTTTTAATCATTTTTGTTGAAATAATCTCTGTGCTATGAAGTTGCTTACATAAAGTTTTATGGAGAAGTCAAGATAAATCCTGACTTCTGTCCTAATACGTCACCAATTCTAAATGGCATCAAGTTTTCCCATGCCTCTTGGACACAGAGAGTCACCTAGAGACCAAAGACATGGAAACTTCAGAAGCGACCGGCAGACCAGACACAAAGATACGGGTCGAGGTTCTGTCACTCCACACCAGTACCTTCTTCAGGGACCCTCCAACTCTATTCTCCTGTAATACCATTTACATAGTTCCATCATGAAAATCACCGCATGTAGTATAAAGATCACTTTTGGGCTCTTTTTCCACTGCTAAGTCAGGGCAACCTTTCTGGTGTCTTACTCATTCTTTATCTCAGTGCCTAGCACCATGATCAGCCTTTATGCGTACTCAAGAAATATTTATTAAAATTTTAAAAATCACTACTGTCCCCATGGGTAGAGAAATAGGGAAATAGCTTCCTGATTTCCATGGATATGGATAGAGAACGTAAATCATAGAAAAAAGGTAAATTGCCACAGTGCTGATTTTCACAGTGAGTGATCTGGGTATTTTACTTAGATCATGGCTCTCTTATGGAAACCAAATAGGTACATGCCTCTAATGGGTCATGGTCCCTAGGCATAAGGACTGTTTTCCAATCAGCAATGGAAGCTTGTGGGCAGATATGTGGGAAACACCATGGAATTCATGTGAGATTAGAGTGTGGACTCAACTTACTTCCATACTTCATTTCTGTCCTCTGCATACTGCTCCCCATTCCTCCCTCTGCTTCTACTGTAGCCTTACCCATCTTTTCTCATTACAGGCTTTTACAAACCCCTTCCCCAACCTCTCACCATTTTGGATTCCCACAGCTGTTCTCAGGAAGAGACACTGAAGCATCTGTAAGCCAGAGTTTGTTCCTGCATTTCCTAACGGTGACTAATGGGTAACACCTGTCCTGTGCATTCCCTCTTGCACTTTTACAATTGGATTTATAACTGCCATAGTTTAACCATAACTAGAAAAATGTAGCTCTCTAAAGTCTCTATAATGTTGAGGTTCCTAATGTGGTTTAAGTTATTCCTTGTGTCATAAATAACATAGAGGGCACTATTATGAACCAATACTCTGAAAAGAAAAGGCACTAAGATCATAAATAATATACATAGCAGGAGCTTGAGGGGACTCGTAAAAATGCTGTGGGAGAAGGGTGGGTTGCTAATGCAGGATGGTGTGGGGGTGGCTTCTAGGAAGTCTTAGGATTTGGGGGCATAAGCTGAGATATAAATGTCATCCTACCTGTGAACACCTTTCTGATTCAACCAACATCATTATGCAGTCAAGGTCACACTTGGGTAGAGCCCAAAGTCAGCTTTGTTTCCCTCCTTCATGAAGGACAGCCGGGGGATCAACCTTCCTGTGAGTTTTTCTTGTCATGTACACTGCCATTATTACCAGAAAAGGGAAAAAGATAGAAGTGAGTCCATGTTGTGTGAATGATCTCAGTCTCTGCAAGGACCCAAAGCCACCTTTTGTGACCATCTATTTTTCCAGTTCTTCTATCCCTTGTCAGTCATCCTTTTGTCAGTAACTACAATTTTTACCGATTAGGCCTATCAGATTATACTCTAAAAATGAAGAAAATACTACCCCTCCAACAAAATGGTTTCCACTTTAGTTCAAAGGCTTCCTATTCTCCTTGCTTTGAGGGAAAGAGAAAGAGTGAGAGAGAGAGCGTGCATGTGGTACCCTTTTTTTTTTTTTTTTTTTGACTTTTATCTTAACCTGGGAATACCTGGTCTTCTGTTTTCTTCTTCTCATGTAACCCTTCATTGATTTTCTTTGAATCAAACAAGCCACCATCACAGGCTCTTACAAAAGAAAGTCAGCCATGAAGGAGCCCTGGGCTTAGAATAGATGTCAGTCTAATTTTAGTTGCTGGCAAACCTTTCTGAGCAGTGGAAAGTGTTCAGAAGTTCATTTTGGCATGTTCTATCAGGACTACAGGAGCAGCCACTGTCACCCAGCCATGGGGGTGAGGGACGATCCTAGCTGATGCCAGATTCTACCATAATTTCATGATGAAGCAGATTGCCTGCTACATGTAGGTCTTTCATTTTTTACTTTTCAGTAATTAAAATTGTTTCTGATTTATGGATTAATCTCTTTCTGGCATCATGGGTAGCGGTGCTATGCTTCATTTTGATAAGCAGCTGAGCCCTAAACTCATGCGTTTCTTCATGGGAAGTTTGATTCTTTGCCTTTGGCTGAAGTTGGAGGCTTGGGGTGGACTATGAGACATCAGGACAATTCCCAGATGTGCCTGCAGAATCCCTGGCCTTTGGAGACCATCCTTCTAAATCTTGTTATAAGGATATTGCATTATTTTTTTAAAAAATCAATTGTGTGATTTGTCACACTGATAAATTCCGGAAGTTCTTACAGGATTTTAAAAAAGGAAGTAGTAGCATGAAGAATTACTCATACATTATGCACTGTCTTGAAAAATAGTCTCGGTCCATCTACTTATTGATATAATTAAAACTGGGTTAGTAGGATGGATTATGGAGTTTCTAAAATCATTAGGGAGTTTGATCTTCAGAATTTTCTTGCTCTTTTTTCTCTTTTCTATTCCCTTTTCTCCAGTTCAAATTTATTTATGTCATTATATCCAACTTACCCAGACCAGAGACTTAGACATGAGACTTTGCTTGGCAAAAGCAAAACATGTTTAGAAATAATATAGAATGTTCAAGTAGAAAGGGACCTTAGATGCTGACCAGGATGTATAGATGCATGAGTAGGTACAAGAGCCTAGAGTTAGGTTGTTGTTGTTATGTGTCGTCAAGTCGGTGTCCAACTCATAGCGACCATATGTAAAATAGGCGAAATGCTATTGTCAGTGCTTGTCTGCTGTTCATAGGGTTTTCAATGGCAGATTGATTTTTGGGAGTGGGTTTCCAGGTCCTTCTCCCAGAGTTAGGTTTGTTGGATGCAAATCATGACTTAGTAGCTGGGTAACTGTGGGTGAATTCATCCTTCATTCATCTACAGTACAACTCTCTGAATTTCTGTTTCCTTTGATATAAAATTGGGATGGTAATAGTATCTACTCTGAAAGGATATTTTGAGGATGCAACAAAATTGTGTATGTAAAGGGTCATATACTACACATCCATTAAAAGTTATAAATAATAGTAGCTTAGAATTGTTATCATTATCTAGTCAAACTTCTGGCTGGCTTTTTAGGTAATGAAAACTGGGATCTGAGAAGTCTGCTTAATTTTCCCAGGAACTCAAGTATAAGCAATTACATATATTGTTTAATTTTCAGAAACCTTCTCTTACTAATATCCCCACCTTTTCACCTCTTGTTATTGTGTGTGTGTTTTCCTTCCACTGAAACACAGCACAGGTGGGAGAGCTTACACTCAATTCAGATTCACAAAGCCAAGGCTGACCAGAAGTAAAACTCTGAAAAACAAAGTAGCCTCTAGTGATATTGCAGAAGTCAGATACGGGAAACACTTGTTTAGTAAGATACCTCTGTCTTATTACAAAAAAGATTCCCGTGCACAGGGGAGTTTATGGCACCTGGTGCAATAAGATTTGCAAAAAGACAGTGAGAAGACATGGAGGCAGGTAGATGCCATGATTCTCAGGGGCACCAGAGAGATGTATGCTTCCAAGCAATGTTCTCTGACCATCAAGTAATAAAATCTCCCTCTACCCAGGGTGAGGAACATGGTTTCACCACAAGATTCTCTTGCTTGATTCACTCCCCTTTGCCTTGAAAATGAAAAACAGTTTTGAACTGATACCATATTTGGTTTTTGTTGTTGTTGTTGTGGTGGTGGTGGTAGTACTGAGGGGTTAAACTCAGAGCCCTGCACAAGCTAGGCACGTGCTTTACCATTGAGCCACACCTTCAGTCCTCATTTTTATTTTTTATTTTGAGACACTCTCGCTAAGTTGTGCAGACTGCTTCTGGCCTTGAACTCACAGTCCTCTTGCCTCAGGCTCCTGAGTTACTGGGATTACAGGTATGCACCACTGTGCCTAGCCTCATATTTGAATATGTCTACCATACACTGGTATTTCAGATACCATCAGGGCCAGCTATGATGGACAGTTTTCAGTTGAGTTTCCAGACTAAGACAGACGAAGAAAGACCCAGCAGGCCACTCCCAAGTCAGATATGACTCATAGTGACCCTGTGTACAACAGAACAAAACACTACCCAACACTATGCCATACACATGATCTTTTTATGCTTGATCCCAGTATTGCAGACACTGTGTTTTTTCTCACTTTTAAGTTGTGTCACATCAGCGAAAGGAGGTCCCAGGGACTTTACTCCATTCCCATCATTAAGGTTGACTCTATTCAGGAGACAGCTCTTCCTCAGTTTCTTGAATGCTTTCCAGCCTTGTTGTTGTTGTTGTTAGATGCCATTGAGTCAGGTCTGACTCATAGCATCCCTATGTACAATGGAATGAAACACTCCCTGATTCTGTGCCAGGCACATGATCTTACTTATGTTTAAATCCATTTTTGCAGACACTGTGTCAATCCATCTAGTTGAGGGTTTTCCTTTTTTGTTGACCTACAACTCTCTCATATGTGATATCTTTCTCCAGGGATTGATCCCTCCTAACTACCTGTCCAAAATATGTAAGACAGAATCTAGCATACCTTGCTTCTAAGGAGCACTCTGGTTGTACTTCTTCTAGGACAGATCTGTTTGTTCTTTTGGCAGTCAATGGTATATTCAATATTCATCCCTGGCATCATAATTCAAAAGCATCAATTCTTCTGCTGTCTCTCTTATTTAATGTCCAGCTTTCACAACCATTTGATGCAACTGAAAATACCATGGTGTGAATCAGGTGCACCTTTGTCTTCAATGTGATATCTTTACTTTTCAACACTTTAAAGAGGTCTTTTGTAACAGTTTTTCCCAATGCAATGCATCTTTTGATTTCTTGACCGCTGTTTCCATGGGTGTTGATTGTAGAACCAAGTAAAGGAAAATCTCCAATAACCTTGATCTTTTCTCCATTTATAATAAAGTTGTTTACTGACCCAGTTGTTAGGATTTTTTTTTTTTTTTTTGGCGGTACTGGGGGTTGAATCCAGATCCTCGTGCTTGCATGCTTTGCAAGTGCTAGACCACTGAGCTGCACCTCCAGCCCATTTTTTTTTTTTAACTTTTTTTGAGACAGGGTCTTGCCAAATTATGCAGACTGCCTCTGGTCTCGAACTTGCAATCCTTCTGTCTCAGCCTCCCAAGCCACTGGGATTAGAGGATTTTTGTTTTGTTGTTGAGGTGCAGTCCATTCTGAATTCTATGTTCTTCAATCTTCATCAGTAAATGTTTCAAATCCTCTTCACTTTCAGAAAGCAGAGTTCCAACCTGGAGACTCATTTTTCTGGCATTATATTTAACAGTGCTTCTCTCCTATTCATAGAATTCTCAATGGCTAATTGTTTCAGGAGTGGGCTACCTGGTCCTTCTCCCTAGTATGTCTTAGACTGAAAGCTCAGCTGAAACCTTTCTACTATGTCTTGCCCTTCTGATATCTGAAATACCTCTGGCATAGCTTTGAACATCACAGCAACATGCAAGCCCCCACAGCACAATACGCTGACAGACACGTGGAGAATATGTTTTTTGGCACCCTGGTTTTATTGGCTGGCTGCTGTGATGTGCACTTGTAGTCCCACCAACTCAGGAAGCCAAGGTAGGATGATTGTGGATTGAGGCCAGAGGCAGCCTGAGCAACTTAGGGAGACCCTATTTCAAAATAAAAACCAAAAAAGGAACTGGGGATGCAGCTCAGTGGTGGGTCACTTGCTTAGTATACATGAGGTCCTGGGTTCAACTGCTATTTCTGCAAGAAAACAAAACATACATATACATATATACATGCGTACGTACACATTTTTGTATGTATACTTTTTGTGTTCATTAACATTGAACTCACAGCTAACAGCACTATAGCTCATGTCTGAACAAAGCTTCCCCTGTATTTTCTCCATAAGGTACATCACAGCCTTCTTGTGCTTACCAACACTAAACAGCTCTTCAACATTGCACATAGTGGTCATTTGACAGCAAAATCCCCCCATAATACCACCAAACAAAGAAACAAACAGAAAACTAAAAGGTACTGAGCCTGTGAAAAACACTCCTGTTTCCAGTGTGAGAGCTAAAATAAGAACATGGCCTTGATCCACTTCAGCTGGAGACATGCATGAGCAGCCTCAAAATCTTCACTGTTCTGCTCATATCTGCAAGTGACCCATAGAAGTGCTATGAACATTGAGTTTGGAGTTACAGGTCAGTTTTAGTGAGCAGGCAAATTCACAAATAATGAGAATTCACTGTACCTGCAAATGTTATCTGGTATTGTTGGAGGTTGTGAGGACACTGACCTGTCCCTCACAGAGTCCATATTAAAGAATAATAGAATATGAGCTTGGAAATTCATTATTTGTTTCCTTTCAGAATACATTTCTCAGGGTCTCACTATGTAGCCCCAGCTTGCCTAGAAATCATTATGTAGACCAGGGTGGCCTTGTACTTGTGGTAACCCTCATGCCTCTGCCTCCCAAGTGCTAGGATCACAAGTGTGAGATACCACGCCTGGGTTCTGCATCCATTTCTACTTGTCCTAGTATCATTTTGCTGTGGTTTGGGTATGTCCCTCAGAATTCATGTGTTAGAAACTTAATCACTAAAGTCATATGTTAATTGTTTTTGGAAATGCAGACTTTTGAAAGTAGTTAGGATTAGATGAAGACATGAAGGTAAGGTCCCATGACAGCATTAGTGGCTTTATGAGCAGAGGAAGAGAGACCCAAATTAGCTTTCTTGCTCTGTCTTGCCACATGGTGTCCTCTTCCATATGATGTGAAGTGAGAAGACCCTCTCTACATGTTTGTTGCCATGCTCTTGGACTTCCCAGCCTCCAGAACCATGAGCTAAATAAACCTCTATAAATCACCTCGTCTGGGATATTCACTTATAGCAACAGAATACAGACCAAGATCTGCCTCAGTCATTCTTTAGGAAACTCTTCTTCCCACTCAGTCTGTATGGTTTAGATGTCTCATACTTCCCCTAGCTTCAGGGTAGGACGCTGATTAATGCTTTGACTATTTGGATGTCCTGTCACCTTGGCTCAGGAGTCAAAAAATGGCCCCAAGTTGATCAGTGAGACTCAGACCTGGGAGTGTCTTCTTGCTGAAATTGTAGTTGTAAAAAGATGAAACTTAGAGGTGTTTCAGGACTACCAGGATAAGAACTTGCCTGAGACTAAAACCAACATATGTAGAGAAAAAGGAGAGAGTAAACAGAGATGGCAGATGAGACAGGATACTATTTTCTAAACATATTTGGATCTAGACCTTTCTGAAAGAAACTTTGAATTTTTTAGTTTGCATTACCCAATCCATTTTCATGCATTGTATTTCCTCAGATAGCTCAAGTTGGAAAATAGGTGAAAGACCAGGACAGTGACTAGATTTACTCATCAGAGAATTTTGAATGAGGAACAAATATCCTCTCACATTAGCTTAAATCAAAAAAGGAGGTTATTAGAATCCACAAATACTCACATGGAATCCAAACTCAAGATACTTAACTAGAGTTCAAGAAAACTGGGAACAGAAGCTGAAAACTCAGGAGCTAAGGTTTTTCTCCTGTGTATAAATCTCCCCATGGATGTGCACATCATTGTTTCCCTTGGAATCTTGGCTCCATCCTCCTTCCCCTCTTTCTCTGCTGATACACCTTACTCATGGCTGAGTACAGTGACTTCAAGTTTTAACATTGTTCTCCTTGTCTGAGCTGGGACTCTCAGAACCCCAATTTCAAACCTGTAGGTGAGGAAACTCTCCTGCCTCATCATTTCTCAGAAGACCAGCCTGAGATTCTTTCCTCAGATTAGTACCTGTTCCAGGTCCCATTTCTGTAAAACATCAGGCAGTGATTATATGGACAGAATAACAGGCATCTCTGACACAAGACCTGAGGAAGTACTCAAAAATCATATTTAAGGACATTTGGACTTGAGGTTGCAGTGGTAAGAAGCCAGAGTATTTTTAGAGACAGCTCACTCTATCTTCTTCTAGACTCATAACTTCCTGTTTTTCTACATTAGAAGATGGAGCTATAAAAACATGCATTAATATTAAGAAAATTATTTGCCTCTATTTTTAAAATATTTATTTTAAATATATAAATGCTTAATTACATTAAAATACTTACATATGTATATACATACATATATATAGTGGTACACAGACATTCATTTGCAGTCTTTGCAGGGACAAGGTCAACATTTTGAAAGCCCTTGGACAATGTTATCCATTGACTGAGAATTGTTGTTGTTGTTAGGTGCCGTCGAGTCAGTATCCGACTCATAGCGACCGTCATAGGGTTTTCAATGGCTAACTGTTTTGGGATTGCCTTGGGAGTGGATTGCCAGGTCCTTCTCCCATTTTTACGGTGCTGGGAATTGAACTCAGGACCTCAGAGATTGTAGTGTAGTGCTCTACCAACTGAGCTAAATCCCAGCCCATTGACTGAGAATATAATTATGTATTTTTAAACACTACAATGATTTATGATGCTGTTAATTAAAAGCCTTCAATGGTTTTCTATTTAACTCTGCTTTTTCCACTCACAGCTTTCTAATCTAGTTTAAGACTATATATTTGTATATTCATTATTAAAAACATTATAGCCAGTGTCAAGTACAGCATGGACATAGAGTACTTTTTCAGTAAACATTTGTCAGAGGCATGAATGATTGACTTCATAGCTGTGGATTCAAGGACCTTCTTGCAGTGACTTTTGGGATTGTCTCAGATTATCTCCATCCACACATTTTGAAAAGTGGTTTTGAGTCACATGTGATTTCTGGGAGCCCAGGACTATTTATTCCCCCCAATAAAGTCCCTATGCTTTAATTAAGTGGATGCAGAATGCTGCCTTTCTATTGAGTTTTCTAACAGATGTAACTGTAGATATTTCTGAGAACAACTCCCAGGCCAGTAGACCTCAAGGCCCCATTTTGGATTTTTATGCTCTGTAGATGGTAATCATGGTCCCCTAAGTTGTTATTTAGTCAAATTATGTTCATTTTATCGCCTGTGTCTTTCCTCGTATTTCACTCCCTTTGATTTGTTTTTCTTTTCTTCTCTAAATTCCCATTGAGGCATTACATTACCCCTAATTGCTTGCAGCATTCCAAGTCTGGACTCAGTGCTGACATGGAAAGACAGGCTCTCTTAGCCATGGTTTGGGATGCCCCTGGTATGTGGCTGAAAATTTTACTAGCTCAGAGAATTGCTGAACTGCAGTGTTTGCTTTTCCTCTGGACTGCTCTTTACTTCCAGCTTGCTGTTGTATTTTCTCAGTAACTGCCATCCAGAAGTCCTCTTTAAGTTAAATTCCATCTTAAAGCTTACTCCTCTCCAGATATATCATCTGCATTTTTCCACCAGTGTCTCACTGTGTTGTTTTTGACATCCATTACCAAGGTCCACACACAGTTGTGTGCCAGTCTTCAACTGCTATTAGGAATACCTCCTGTTTTAGTGCTAGCAAATGCCATTGTCATGACAATAGTTATAAGATCATCCCCTCTCTTTCTTAATTCTTAATAAAGGTGGTAGAGTAAAGCTGTATATCTTTGCATGTCATATTCTCCCGGTCCCCTTCTCACAACTCTGTCCATTTCCTCTTATTACTGAGTTTTGTTTGGGATTTGTTTTTACCTCCTGTGACAGTACAAATGGGTCCATCTAGACTTCCCCGTATAAAAGGGCTCCTCCTCCCTCATTTCTTTTTCCTTTTCAAATTCCTTCCTCTCCAGTTCCATCTCAGAGGTCAGGTACATCTCCTTACCATCCAAAGAAATTGTAGATTGCTCATTATTAGGTAGTTGAATGAACAAATCAGCAAATGAATGAATAAATGAAGCACTCAAACACTAGCCTGATCACTGCTCTGAGGTCAGTAGGTGCACTTTGGGAAGCCAAAGAGATGGTTACTTCCCATTGGTTTTATGTAAGTCAGAATGTTCTTTGGGCAATCCAGTTTCCTTCTGTGTAGGGTGCAATTGAAGACCATCTAGATTGCCCTTTACCATCCTCCAAGCCAAACCCTGGATTTCCGCTTTTAACTTTTCCTTTGCATTTATCCACCGCATGGGAAGTACAATATTGCATTTTGTTACACATGACAGTACATATGACATTGCTGTCCTGCCTTCAGATCCTAATCTGTTCCCTGGGATTCTCTCATATAGTAACACAGAGTTTGGTAGTGGGAAGGGTTACCTAGTGCATTCAACTGTATTGGTGAAGGCTTTACTTTTTCACTAGTTGGTATTTATTGTTGGGTCTCATTTTGAGTGTTTTAAATATTTCATAATAACTTAAACAACTAATGATGCAGGCTCAGCCTTCAAATGGCTTCCTGTTTATCAGGAACAACTTACATAGTAAATAATAAATTATGATGAAGCACTACAGATGAGATAGATCTTACAATATAGTGGCTCTAGAAATGAGAGAACAGCTCCAACTTACTTGGAGGTAATGATGGCATTTTAGGAGTGGTAACAAGGAAGTGATACAGACAGAAGAATCACCAGATTATCCTTAGACTGGTCTTTGAAGGTCAAGTATGGCTCATCATGCACACAAAGCAATAGGATATTTTTGGCAAAGGGCACAGCCAGGTTTAAAAAAATAGTGCATATAGAATGATAAATGGTCCAATATGGTGGAGGAAATATATTTGAGAGCTTGGGGCTAGGGATTATTTAGGAAAGTGAGTTTGAAAGAGACAATGCATAATATTCCTACAACGAAAAGATACTTGAATTTTCAAGAGGAGAATAATATGATTCATATTTAAGAAAAACTGGCTAGGCAGCAACTAAAAATGGGGTGAGCTGACAGGCAGGAAAGACTAGTCTTTAGGGATGTATGGGTAGAGATGTTGGGAAGAACATAATGAGCAGAGGGAACAGCATAAGCAATAGCATAAAAGAGGAAGGTAAGGTGGATTTAATATGAAGGAAGTAGAGTTTAAGTCTTCAAAACTATTTGGTGAATGGCAAGGCATAAATGAAGCTGGAAAGGGATCTTTAATGTCAGACCACAAAATCAAAACTTCATTTGGATGATACTGTGGAAATATTTTAGGTTTTTAAGAAGACATGACATGAAGTGTAGGATTAGGAAGATTTGACATAAGTTTATGGTAGATTGAAGCAATCAGAGAACAAAAGCATTTGCATTAGTGTAACATCTGGTTAGTGTTTGGTTTTAGTATTTTGTATTTTTGACTTATATGACAATTGTTGACATATATACCTTATAAATTATATTTTTGCCTGTTGTCATATATCTACATCTATTTCCATTTCACTGATGGAATACTCTGTGAAATTTCAAAATGTCAGATTCCAAATTTTCCCAAGAAGATTCTGAAACAGCGATTCCAAGTAGTTCCCACAACTTGTTGTTGTTAGGTGCTGTCCAGTTGGTGTCCAATTCATAGTGACCCTACGCACGGCAGGCGAAACACTATTATTAGTGCTTCTCTGCTATTTATAGGGCTTTCTTTCTTTTTTTTTTTGGTGTGTGTGTGTGAGTGTGTGTGTGTGTGTGTGTGTGGTACTAGGGGTTGAACCCAGGGCCTCGCACGTGCATGCTTTGCAAGTGCTGCACCACTGAGCTGCACCCCAAGCCCATATTTTTACTTTTTGAGGTAGGGTCTCACTAAATTATGCAGACTGCCCCTGGTCTCGAACTTCAATCCTCCTGCCTGTACCTCCCCAGTCTCTGGAATTACAGGCATGCACCACCACACCCAGCTATTCATAGGATTTTCAGTGGCTGATTATTTTTTTGAAGTGGATTGTTGGGTCCTTCTCCCAAGCCTACAGTACCTGGTGTTTCCAGGTGGTCTCCCGTACAAGTACTAACCAGGTCCAACCCTGCTTACCTTCTGAGATCTAACAGGGTTGGATGCCACAGTGGTATGATAAAGTATTATACCCATCTTGTTTTACTCACATTGCATGTATTTGTAAATGAAGGGTAAAACTTTCCCTAAGGGAGATTTGACAAGTTACATTTATCTTTATGAAAACAAAGTAGTTTATTTGCTAAGGTGAAGATTTGAGATTCCAGATTATTCCCTGAAAAATCAAGGATGACTACCAGTTTGAGAGTTTAAGCAACTCATTGTAGCATTGATATTATAGAAAAACTAATAGGAAAAATCTGTGTGTGTTTGGAGAAAGGAGATGCTCTTTGGCAATGTTAAATTTCAGATGCCTGTTAGCCATCTAGATAGGAGAAATTAACTCCAATGGATACAAACAGACATAGACACGCACACACACACAAATTATCTATGTCTTTCTAACTGAAGGTAATTGGCCTCAAGACATATATTTGGGGGTAATCAACACAGAGATTTGTTGTTTTTAAATTTGTAGGACTGGTTAGATTATCAAGTGTGTTAGTTGGAGTAGGTTAGGCTCTGCTGCAGAAACAAAATAAAACTTGCAAATTGCAGAGACATACATAGTAAGTTCATTTATTGCTTACTGAGTCAGTTGCAAATGTTCCCCAATAAATAGTTCTCATTTAAGCAGAGATCTCAGGAATCCTGGCTGTATCTAGCAGTTCCAAGGTCTACCCAGACAAATTTATGTATTAAACACATATGCTCCATTTGTTTTCCATTGGTTGGTTGGTAGGTGCCGTCAAATCATGTCTGACTCAAAGTGACCCTCATAGGGTTTTCAATGGCTGATTGTTTTGGGATTGCCTCGGGAGTGGATTGCCATGTCCTTCTCCCATTTTTGCGGTGTTGGGAATTGGACCGGGGATATCAGAGATTGCAGAGCAGTGCTCTACCAACAGAGCTAAATCCCAGCCCCCTTGTTTTCCATTAGTCCTTCTTTTTTGGGAATTTTTTTAGAGTGATATTTTTAAATCCAATTTTAGACTTTGTTGAATATCAATAATGCCATAGAAAAGCATGCACTTTGGCAACAAGTTTGCCTGTTATTAGTAGGAAAATTTAGACACTGGTTAGTTACATATTGGAGATTTTGGCCAGCTTTGTTTTTCTTTCTTTCTTTCTTTCTTTCTTTCTTTCTTTTTTTTTTTTTTGCGGTACCCAGGGCCTCGCACCTGCATGTTTTGCAAGTGCTGGACCACTGAGTTGTGCCCCCAGCCCATTTTTTTTTAAACTTTTTGAGACAGGTTCTCACCAAGTTACCCAGACTGCCTCTGGTCTCGAACTTGCGATCCTCCTGCCTCTGCCACCCAAACTGCTGGGATTACAAGTGTGCGCCACTGAGCCCAGCTAGGTTTGTTTTTCTATAAATGATAATTTCAGGACATTTGTTATCTTACCTAAGAAGTAACTCATAATGCTGGATAATTTGGTTAATTTATTTTGATGTTGGTGAAGACCAAATGGAATAACATTATTTAGATGGCTGCTGCTCCATTGTCTTGATATTTTAAGAAAATTAGCCTTCCATACAGTAAATAATCTCATTAGCAAAATCCCACTCAGCATGGATATAAGTCCAGGGGGCTTGAAATAAGCCACTGGGCTCCCTGGAAGGACTTTCCTAATCTGTTGGCCCTGGAAGCTAACTCTGTATTTAGTATTCTGTCAAGAGATAGGTGCTAAATTTATATATCATACCTGGGAATGGTTTAAAACTAAGAGCTATCAAGCCTTCTTTTGTTCCATAAATAAGAATGAGATTTATAATAAAAATCATAAATAAGAGACAAAAGAACTATGGAGTTTCTTTTTTCATCTGCCTGCCTTTCCCTGTGATAGAACAATTTATGAATCTGACAGATCCTCCCCTGGATAATGGTAAGAGTAACATAGTGCTCAGCTGAGTAACTCCAGGCCACTAAAGTTTATTAGACTGTGGAGCAACAGCGGCAGGATTGATGCAGTAATCAAATGACATGCTTGATTTGGGTTCTCCCTGTCTCTCTTCCCACTTGTTCCCCTCCTGTTTCCTTTCCTCCCTCCCTCCCTCTTTCCTATACCAAGAAGAGGGAGAGGGAGAGGGAGGGATAGGGAGAGAGAGAGGAGGAGGAGGAAGAAGGAAGGAAGGAGGAGAATGCATGAATGAGTTTGAGACTGAATAGGTTAATGGGGATAGTCTCAATTTCTACAAGTAACATTCACTCCAAAAGCATGAGAAGTCTGTGCCAAAAGAGTAAATGAAAATAAGGATAGTCATAACTATTATGAAAATAGTCATAAACACATTTTGCCTAAATTTTCAGTTTGGATCTGGGTAATTAAGAGGCAGGAAGAGAAGATTATTCCATCTTCCTCACTCTTATACCAACTCTGAATTGTTAGACACCAGAGAAGTTGTCACATGCTACCCATAGGTTAAATAAAATCAACAGCAATAGGTCAGAGTTTTCAAGGAGACAAAAATTAGAAATTTAGACTGGAAATGAACTATATTGTGTGTATAAAACTGTGGGATCCACAGGGCATGTTCCTTGAAAAAGTAAAGCTCTTAGGAAGTCATTTAATCTAGTGCCTCAAAATGGCATCTAGAAAGCTGAATTTGGCTATGTACTTTTTTTGGTTTAGACAGCTCTAGTTCATAAAATTGGATTATAATACCTTCCAGGGAAATCTTCATAGCTTGGTACATGGAATTTCATGTCACCCTTGTCTTATGTTGCTTCTACATGTATGAACTTTAACTCTTGGCCCATGCAGGCCTTTTATTGGACTCATAAACCCATCCCCTGCTTCTAGCAGGACTATAGAGTGACTCCTGATGGACTCATTCTCTCCTCCTAAAGAGGTAGAATCCAGTAGAAATTGCTAAATGTCACCATAGTTCCGGAGACACTGAAGAAGTTAACATATTATGAGAAAACTACTCGGCTGACACTCAGCACGAGAGACCTTCAGCTTTTTCCAGACAGTGAAAGAAAAAGGTCTCTCAAATATCAAGAAACATACTTTATAACTAGAACAGTCTGTGATGAATGGGGTAATAATATTCCACCTTGCCTATAAAGAAAAGTGGTATGGACATTATTGCTTTTTTGGACACTGGAGCAACTGTATCACTCATTTCTGAGAGGCTGTCAAAAAAAATTGAAGGGTTTAAATATATGACCTTTTACAGGAATTACTCCAACAATAGCTTATTCTACTGAGTTCACTGAAGTTGCAGTTGTAACAATGAATTTCCTGTTGCGAGATGCAAATAGTGGGCTAATTGCAAGATGTAATCCAATCTGTTTGGAGCAGTTTTTGAAAGATTGGGTTCCTGCTACACTTTTTATGGGTCAATACCAACTATTCTGTCACAAAGAAGAAATAATGGAAAGAAATTTAAAAGAAGAGAGAAATAGTAATATTTGGAATGCAAAAAGCTATCAGAAATACAGACTGGTATAGAAGCAAACAGGTTTTGCTTTGTGAATCAAGGTGGTAATGAGACAAAGGAGGTCATCCAGACCAAAGCAGAGGCTCCAGGAATCAAAGACAGTACAGATACCAGTCAAATATGCACAATAAAGCAAAAGGAGGAAAATGTGTGTGTGCCCCTTCTTTGGTTAGTTCCTCCAGTCCAGAACAACACACTATTTTACCTGCCTAGACCACACATATGATCTGGCATGAAGGAAAACCTTTCAGAAATACCACAGTGAGGTTGAAGAGAATGTTCAGTGGAATAGATAATTGAAAGCTCTGCTTCTAGCCTGTCAGTTTTGCCTGCTAAATAATTGCATCTGAAGCCCTGAGTAAACTTCATCTATAGATGAGTTGTTCAGAATAAATGGTGTCACCTGCGCTCATTGACAACTCCCTAGATCTTCTCTGTCAAGCATCATATGTGCACACCAGAGACATATCCAAAGGCTACTGGCGAACATCTTTGGATAATGAGTGCAAATTAATAACTACTTTTGTACGTCATGAGAGATCATGCCATTTTAATGTTATGCCCTTTGGGTGAACAAATGGGACAAAGATCTTTCAGATACTAATGAATAGTGTCTTACAAGGATTAATTTGCCCAACTTTTTGCTGGGTTGACATCACATGCAAGATGGCTTGATTTGTTGGGTCTGTGGTGGGGGTTGGCTCTGCAGATCTAAGATAAAAAAGAACTTGATCTTTAAGACTACTATTTGAAGAAGGTGTCATTCTGGATTCTCTATGAAGCAGCTTTTTATGGAGTCACTGTGTAGGGTTTTGCAGGCTATGTCCTCATTCATACTAAGGTTGTCATCTAGCTGAATAGCACCCCCTTAGAGTTATGTATGCCCAGCCACTACACCTGTTTACAGTGGCCCTGATAGCTTACCATGACAGCCCAGTCATTTCTTTTTTGGTAATAATATGTAATACTGATGGTAAATGTGATACTTCATTAGATTAACAAGAATTGGTTATTAGCAAAGAGTTATAGTCATTCAGATTAGGAATACAATGACTATTTTTGTGGTTGTATATGGGAATTTTATGTCTATATTTTTCAATAATTAGGTATAATTTTTTAGCTAGCCCATAGATTTCCATGTATTAAAAGTACAGATAATTGTTAATATTGGCTAGGAGATGGGAGAAAATGCATTTTCTTAAATTATTATGTGGTACTATACATTGATAGAGCTTTTTATTTTTAAGGTTATTTGGAAATAACTATTACATAAAACATGCTCGTATCCTTTTCCCAATGAACCCCTTTTAGGACTATAACAGAAATACTTCTATAAGGATACAGATGATTGTTTAAGTATTGTCTAATATAGTTTGTGTCAATCCATCTGGTGGAGGGTTTTCCTCTTTTGCGTTGACCTGCCACTCTTCCAAACATGATGTCCTTCTCCAGGGATTGTTCTCTCCTGATTACATGTCCGAAATATGTAAAACGCAGTTTGGCCATTTTTGCTTCCAAGGAGCACTCTGGTTGTGCTTCCTTTAGGACAGATCTGTTGGTTCTTTTGCCAGTCCATGGTATATTCAATAGACGTCTCCAGCACCACAATTCAAAAGCATCAATTCTTTTTCTGTCTCTCTTGTTCAATGTCCAGCTTTCACACCATATGATGCCACTGAAAATACCATGGCATGAGCCAGACGCACCTTCGTCTTCAATGTGACATCTTTGCTTTTCAATACTCTAAAGAGATCTTTTGCCACAGCTTTTCCTAGAGCAATGTGTCTTTTGATTTCTTGACTGCTGCTTCCGCGGGTGTTGATTATAAAGCCAAGCAAAGTAAAATCTTGGACAACCTCAATCTTTCCTCCATTTATTGTGAAGTTGCGTGCTGACCCAGTCGTAAGGATTTTTGTTTTGTTGATGTTTAGTCATAAGCCATATTGAAGGCTATGATCTTTGATCTTCATCAGTAAGTGTTTTAAATCCTCTTCATTTCCAGCAAGCAAAGTGGTGTCATCTGCATAACGCAGGTTGTTAATGAATCTTCCTCCAATCTTGATGCCACGTTTTTCCTCATAAAATCCAGCTTCTCGGATTATTTGCTCAGCGTATAAATTGAAGAGATAGGGTGAAAGTATACAGCCCTGACGCACACCTTTCTCAACTTTAAACCACTCAGTGTTTCCCTGTTCTATTTGAACAACTGCCTCCTGGTTCATGTACAGATTTCTCATGAGCACAATTTGGTGTTCTAGTATTCCCATTTTCTGAAGTGTTATCCATAATTTGTTATGATCCACACAATCAAATGCTTTTGCGTAGTCAATAAAACATAGATAGACATCTTTTTGATATTCTCTGCTTTCAGCTAATATCCACCTGACATCAGCAATGATGTCCCTGGTTCCCCGCCCTCTTCTGAATCCCGCTTGATTTTCCAGTAATTCCTTGTCTATATACTGCTGCAGTCACTTCTGAATGATCTTTAGTAGAATTTTGCTGGTGTGTGATATTAATGATATTGTCTGATAGTTTGCACATTCACTTGGATCCCCTTTTTTGGGAATAGGCACAAATATGGATCTCTTCCAGTCAGTTGGCCAAGTAGCTGTTTTCCAAATCTGTTGGCATAAACATGTTAACACCTCCAGTGCTGCATCTGTTTGTTGAAACATCTTTGTTGGTATCCCATCAATTCCTGGAGCCTTGTGTTTTGCCAGTTCTTTCAAGGCAGCTTCCACTTCGTCCTTCAACACCATTGGCACCTCTTCATATGCAACCTCTTGGAATGGTTGGTCATCTACCAATTCTTTCTTGTATAATGACTCTATGTATTCTTCCCATCTTCTTTTGATGTTTCCTGCATCATTTAATATTTTCCCTGTAGAATCTTTCACTACTGCCACTCGAGGCTTGAATTTTTTCTTCACTTCCTTAAGCTTGAGAAACACAGTGCGTGTTCTTCCCTTTTGGTTTTCTGCCTCCAGCTCCTTGCACATGTCATTATAATATTTGTTTTTGTCTTCTTGAGCTGCCTTCTGAAATCTTCTGTTTAGTTCCTTAACTTCCTCATGTCTTCCTTTTGCCTTAGCTGCTGGACGTTCAAGGGCAAGGTCCAGTGTCTCTTTTGACATGTAATTTGGTGAGTGTCTGCAACAATGGGCTTAAACATAAATAAGATCGTTTGCCTGGCACAGAATCGGCAAGTGTTTTGATCTGCTGTACATAGGGTCGCTATGAGTCGGACTCAACTTGACGGCACCTAACAACAACAACAACAACAACAATATAGTTTGTAATGACAATCAGACATATAGAGATATCCCAGATATGGAATTTGATTAAGTCAAGTGTGAATGTCTATGCAGTGGAATAACTAGGGATTGGTAAAGAGAAAAGTAGTTCTACTGGCTGGTATACAGCAGGGAACATTTGCAACTATATGTGGCAGCCCTGTATGTTTATAAATACTTCCCTAGGATACATCATTAAGTGGAAAAAAGCAAGTCGTTGTACAGTATTTAGCATATGGTCCCATTTATATAAAAATTCAATAGATAAAATTACAGACATGCTCCATATGTTGGAAACAACTCTGTGTGACTAGACATTGATCATTGCCTATACTTATGTCTGGAGGAAGAGATTATAAAACTCTCTGACTTCCTATAATATATACTTCCATAATTTTAAAAACTATTTGACAATGACAAGCAAAAATAAAAACAAACTTTTAAAACTTATAATTAGAAAAAAATAGACCTGCTTATTTCTTCATTGACAGTATACATGGAGATTTTACTTGGATTATGTTCATGATGAATCATGAGTTATCATGAGTGTGTATCCCTGTGCAAGGAGGTTTAGTATCATACTGGGTGCTGAGGCCAGCTAAGAGTTAATTCCTCACTATTAGGGAGAAAAAATTTTTTGGTTCTTCCCCAGTAATGATCACGAGAATCTTTTACAGTTTTTACTTGCTATATATGCTGAACCTAAATTTTGACAAAGTGCTATTATACATACATTCCCTTGAATTCAGATTGCCAATAAATAGTTTCAAACCAGGCTTACCACATTCATTGCCACCCCTTCAAGAAATATTTGTAATTTCTGTGTGTTGGTACAGGATCAAAATGATGCAATATGGAATATGTGCCTTGGCCTAACAGATGACCAAAACCCATCCAGTCATCTTCTGAATCCTAGTGTTATTGGAAGAGTTCTTGGCTGTTTGGAATGGCCAGTACTTAGGAGAATCTAATGGAAGCTATGGTTGTGTTGTTGTTAGGTGCCCTTGAGTTGGGTCTGACTCATAGTGACCCTATGTACAACAGATGAAACTCTCCCTGACACTGTGACATGCCTGCACTACCATCAGTGCTTCTCTGTTATTTATAGGGTTTTTGATGGCTGATTGTTTTGGGAGTGGGCTCCCAGGTCCTTCTCCCTAGCCTATACGACCTGGTATTCCCAGGTAGTCTCTCATCTAAGTACTAGCCAGGCCTGATGGTGCTTAGCTTCTGAGATCTGATGAGATCGGATGCCAGGGGGTATGGCTGTAGACAATAGAAGCTATGGAAATAATAACTAATCTATAACACCTCCAAACATATTAAACATAATTTAAGACTCTGTCCTTTTATAGGCATTCCATTAAGACACTCTTTTTGTAGGAATTTACGATGAGTGACCTAGATTACAAGCATGATGGAAAGTAGTACATTTAGTGTTCATAGGTAAATTTAAAGTGGCTTTAACTTTAGTGTGAGGGTTGTCCTAGGAAGATAGCTTTCTTCTGAAAAGATTTGACTAGTGAAAGATCTTTCTAGGTTTATGCTTTGGATATTGGAAGTGGTTACAGGTTGTGACCCGTGTATTGGCTATACGAACTTCAAAATGTGGATCTATAGGAGAAATTTCTGCTTAATATCAGTATCAGGAATAGCTGGGCTTCTCCTGGTTTGTTTTCATCTTGTGAACACTGGGAATTATGTAAATGATTAAGGTTTTCCTTTTTGGCTTTTTTGCTGGAACATCATAGAACAAAATTTGTGGTCCCTTTAGATCAGTGTGAAAGGCTAAGTCTCACTTAGCATTTGTCCATCTCTGGGTCCATCATATACTCTCTGTGTTTTTCTTTCTTTTTCCCAATTTCTAACTTACATTATTTGTGTAATTAAAAAATAGCTGTGAACTTTTCTTGAGAATAAAGATGAATATAAAAAAATGTAGAGATAAGTAAGTAAATGTGGGTAGTCCTGGAAATGATAGTATTTCATCTTGCACTTGGTCAGGCTTGGTGGTCCAGCTCTGTGTGGCTTCCTGGAGAGTCCAGGGCTGCTGTAGGAACAAAGGCACTCACCTTCCCAAAGCAACCTGGATTGGCTGTGAGGTAAGCAAAAACATCTTGGCAATTTTGTTTGCCTTTGCCACCCACATCTTAAACACATGCACAGCATGAGAGAGAAGAAGCTCTGGTGACTCTTCATGTGAGAGAAGATACAGAGCTGCTTTGGGTAATGAGATAAGAGCAACTTTAGAGAGAACATAGACTTCAAGGATTCAAAGACTTGAGAAAATTCAAGCTTTAGCATTTTCCTAATTGCCACTTACTGCCCACTTTGGTCTCAACTTGACTCATGAAGTGAATATTTTTGTGAAGCTGGTATTTATGTATGTGGTCATTTCCTAAATAACCTGATTAGGAGGTGGCCCATTTTTGCCTGTTCATGCAATGAGTGCACTGGAAACTCCTTTTAATTTGTCACTCAAAAAATAGGCAAAGCCCAGTCACATACTCTGGCCATCTCTTAATCAACTGGGTACGTGAGGAGGTTGCCTCAGGGTGTCCTTCAAGTGAAGACTTCTCTCCCCAGTTATTTGACTTTTTCAGCTCTCTTATATTCTTATGGAGGGATATGATTGAGGCAGGGGGGCTGCTTTCTTCAGTACTTTACTGTGGGCTGAGAATCTGGGCCTTGTCAGTTCTTTGTTGTTTAAGTACCACCCTCATTGGACCTGAGAGAACAACAGAAATATGTTGTTTAATCTTTTAAGTATTTTGCATTTGTAGTTTGCTATTCTTGAAAGCATTCAAAGCATAGTGAAATGACTGTTATACTATTTATAGATGGCATCTTGCCGAATGAAGTGACTGGCAGTTTTTTTTTTAAAGGGTTTGGGAAGGTAAGGGACCAGGAGACACATGCAATAATTAGGTAGCAGTGCATCTCAGCAAGAATAAAATCTCTATTATTCCTAGTTTTGGCCATCAGCCCTACTTAAGGGTCAGAAGTCCAGTTTAAAGGATGTTGACTTTAACTGGGAAAACCTCCATCTTTAGGGAATAAGACTTCTCCAGTTTGCTCAGTAAATATGTAGTCACTTGGGGATGTAGAGTGTATTTGATGGTAGTCAGCAACACAAAGCAAGCCCAGTGCCCAAGGAATGTGTAGAAGGAATGTTAATTCTAGGAGCAACCATAACTTGATTTTCTTGATTTCCTTGAGTTTAAGGTCTCAGCCACAATATTACATTACCAAAGTTATTTGCATTTGTAATATAATACCTGGGGGTTGACATTTAATTAAATTACAGTGCTACCTCCAGGCTGCAAGGGACCAGGCTGGCATGCTGTGTTGACGGTTCAGACAGTACCTTAGTGTCCTTCCTGAATGACATGACAGTCATGATCATGTCCCCTTGAGGAACTGGGAGGAGGCAACTGTGGTACACAAATCTGTCTGGTTTGCATTTGAAAATGCAGGCATGAGAGAGATCATGGATCATAGAGAAGAACTCTGATTTGTTTTGTTTTGCTTTTTTTTGTTTCTTTTTTATCTTGAGGATCAAGTTTCCATGTTGACTAAGTGTTTTGAAAGAGGCAAAATGGTGAGTGAGAACATTTGGGCCTTTTAGCAGCCATAGCACAGCCTAGGGCAGCAGTGTCCCCAGTAGGAAAGAAAACTGCTGCTTTAGCCTTCAGAGTCGACATGATAAATGGGGTAGTCCTTTCTCTCACCCTTGTAAGAAGCCCTGGTAGTCAGTAGACAGAAGAGGTCACCATGGGCCCCTGATTACAGCCACTGCCATCCATGTGCCTAAACCATGGACTCAATTATCATGCATGGAAGGAGAAGCAACTCAGATATGTGCACAGAGCTCTGACTGTTTTCTCTCTTACAGTGTTATTTCTCAGGGAGATTTCTCCCCCCAGGGGACATTTTTCAGTGTCTGGGGACATTTTTGACTGGGGAGATGTTGTTGGCATCTGCTGAGTAGAGGTCAGAGACAGTGTTGCAGTTGAGAAACCTTTTTCTAACAAAGAGGAGGTAGGAAGGGGTGGATTAACACTACTGAGACAGCCTCCTTGACAGAAAACAGTCTATAGAATGCATACCATGTGCATGCATCAAGGGCAAGCCAGAAAAGCAGAAACTACGTGTGTGTATGTGCGTGTGCGTGTGCGTGTGTGTGTGTGTGTGTGTGTGTGTGTGTTGTGTGTATTTTGTGGTACTGGAGGACTGAACCCAGGGCCTTGCAAATACTTTGCAAGGGTTTTACCACTGAGCTATATCCCCGGCCCTTTTTTAATTTTGTATCTTAAGACAGTGTCTTGCTAAATTATGCAGGCTGCCTCTGGCCTTGAACTTGTGATCCTCCTGCCTCTACTTCTTGGATCACTGGAATTACAGGCATGTACCACCATTCCCAGCTCCACTTGGGTATTTAAAAGGGAGCCAATTCTGTGCAGTTTTATTTGTGTGCACATTGGGGAGCCTGAAAAGCAGAGACAATGATGAGTCCAGGCAAAGATTAGCGACAACAGGAAGCCACCATCACTGCTTGGCCAAGGGTCAGAGTGAGGAAGTGATGTTGCTGGTGCCTAGGGTCATCGCAGTTAGAACTATAGTGCAGTCTAGTGGGCATTGGAGATATAGTGGAAAAAAGGTTATGGAAGCAAACAAACTTCTGGAAGGGCAACTTAAGGAAGAGGAAAAGGGAGAAATACTCTGATTTTTCCTGTCTTTCCCTCCTCTAATCTCCCACCAGTGCCTCCTGTGGGCTGAGCCCCAGGGGGAAGCCAGTGGACATGGGAGCCTGGGAAACATGGCCTGCAAGGATGGGGGAGGCATCAACTTCATGTACACTGGCCTGAGACTGGCCCACCAAACCTCACAGATGCCTTTGAACTCTTCAGAGTACCAGAACCTAGAGGACAATAAGGTCTTTGCATAGTGGCAGCCTCCCAAGAGTTCTCTTGTCCATCTGCTACCATTTCACTGTGGGATATCACATTTCCTAATGCCTTGGAACTCTTAGCTTAAAAAAATTACCTAGTCCTTGAGAAGGAATGGGCAAACCCAATGACTTCTTTTTCTTTCAGCCCCACACATACATGTATCATGGGTCAAGTGGCCTCATGACATAATAAAGAGACTCAGATTTGTGCAGACAGCAAGGTTCAGTGGAAACTCATGCTAATGTGTGGAGTACACATTGTTCATTTTGCAGTGTTCATGGCAAATTTAACTTGTTAGCATTAGGCTTCTACTCATTTTTGTGGTAGCTATCTTGCTTCTTGCTTCACTGAGATCTGTCCTCTCCATGGGTCCTGCACCTTTCTCAGCTGAAGTCAGGCTGAAAGGACAAGGTTGTTGGGATCCAGAGACTCTGCTGTGATGGGTTTCATTTTTCCTTACAATGCAGTTGTAAGAATCTAGACAAAGCAAAGGAAATTAATTTATGTTTTCCATTTTACCTGTCCAACAGGTCCCCACACTCACAGGGATAAAAGTGATGGATTTTAAAGTGTATCTTCTTTAAGAAAGTTCTATAGATGCTTAATTATTTTTCCCCACTTTTGATTATCTGCACTAATGGAGATATGGAGGGCACAAATCAATAAAATCCCTTGATAATCCAAAAAAATCTCAATGTTACCATTAGTGTTGACCTCCTCCCCCACCAAACCTTTTATCAGAGCTGCTAAAAAGTGCCTCTGCACCCCCTGGGCTCCCAATATATTCAACTTGTTGACAGGCTGACTGATAAAATTGTCTGATTTGAGTTTTATCTCTTTTTTCCCTTCTCCTGCCCACTCTCTGGGGGAGGTGCTAATGAGCAGCAAAAGAACAAAACCACAGGAAAAAGAGACTGCAGAAAAGCCAGGGTAACACACAAAATGATTAAATAGCTCCTGTATCCCTGAAACTTTATAATGTCAGCTTTGTGGGATCTTTTTCCTTTTTTTCTGAAGTAAATTGAAATAACTAAAGTGGGCCAAGTATATGGGGCCTTCACAGACCCTTGCTTTGAAGCTTTGAATAGCATAGCTTTTGTGTGTTATTCATGTTTCAGGGAAAGATTTTTAATTGTTAATCTGTAAAAATGGTATCAGTGTTACTCTTTAGGATGGTAAAATGCCCAGGCATTTCCTTAATCAACTTTAGGACAACTGAGAATTGGGATGGTGATGCTGACTTAATCCCACTAGGAAAGGAAAGGGCTTGGGAAGTCGATTAAGTTTGTGTTCCTGGTTCTGATTTGGGTTTGTGAAACATTTATCCATTATCAAAAATGTAGTCACAGATACCATGGAAAGAGATAGAGCATAGCTGATAGCATAGATGTTTGGTGCACCTTCCCTGACTATTCTGTGACCTCCACACTTTAGGGATCTGGCAAAATTGACAAAGAATGAAGCATGTGTCATGTAAATAGGAGATTGCTTCAAAGTCCCCACTTGCAGTTTTCTTCAAGACCTGCAAGAATATCACTATTTGGGTCTGGTACCTGGTAAAGATGACCACTTGTCTTTCTACTGTGCCTGAATATGTTTATAAATGAATCGATTGGCTGATAAAGTGTACATAGGTGGAGTAACATTTTAAAAGGAGAGAAAATGAATTGTCACATGATTTGATCTCAGCGAGGGAGCCAAAGACCTCTGCTTTTGGTCTTTTCTCTTCATAGAGGAATGAAGCTTCCTTCCTGTCCAAGGCGGGAGGGGATCAGGGCATTTGCTCATTTTTCCTTTATTTCCTTTAGTCATTTTTATTTCAGTTTGCCAGATATGACTTGAAAGCTATTTCATAAACATCAAAGTGGCTATGAAATTCAGTGTTTGTTTCTGGCAGGTGGCTAGTAAAATCACTCTCAGGAACCACCTGGATTTGAGGAATTAGGATGAAGTTTCAAGGTTCAAGCACAGAAACAGACTATTGTGAGTGATTAGAGTAAGGGATTTGTTATAGGGCTTAGACCTTGCCCTACAGGAACTGGTAGATTGGTCTAGGTGGGCTTCTGCCTCTGCATCTAGCATTAAAATTGAAGTTGCCATTGGTTAGTTAGACTGGTTAGGAGGAAAAACTGGACACCGACAAGAGAAAGGGTGGACTAGAAACCCACAAGGATAACTGAATCGAGCAGCATAGTTGTCTCTCACTGCTTCCAATCTCAGTGCTGTGTGTGACCAGCAAGAGAAGATGGGTGCCTTCATCAAAGAGTTGCAGGTGCATTTGGCCAAGGACTGAGAACCTAAAGGAACAGATTGAGCATGAGTTGGAGTACCTGTCACTCCAAGGGCTACTGTACATCTCCTGCTGCTGCCATGCCTGGTGCCCAACTAGGTGTACTAATAGTCAAACCATTAAAAAACACAAGTAGCTGTTGCTTCATTTCTGCCTTTTACATCTTGCACCAGGCTTCATTTGTGGGCAAAACCATGCAAAGATGAGAATGCTGGGAAGCATGGTTCTTGCCAAGTTAATACAACACAAAGCCATGTGATAATGTGACTGAAATGGGAAATGTCTCTTGGAACACAAATATATAAGGGAGACTTCACACTTTGAAGTAAGATACCTTTTCAAGTACCTTCTTAATTAATAGCAAGATGTTACTATTTGGTGATATTACCCAGATATAGAGTGACTATATATAATTTGTGTTCCAGACCAGGATATTTTTAAGAACAAAAACAGAAGGAATTTTTTAAATACCTTAGCATTTAATTTTTTTTCTTTTTTCTTTTAAACATGTAAGTATTTTAACCAACTTTTTTGCACAGATACTATCTTAATACTTTCATTCAGGGAAATTGTGATTGAAAATTTATAGGACAAAACTTGTTGAGTTACCTGTTTATTTATAATTCTTATAAATGTCTTACCAAGTTAAGATGCTCTAAAATCATAGGCTTTCTTGACTTTAATTTATCCTAGTAAAAACATGAGTTTGTGTAATTTTGAAAGAGCAATCCATAAAAATATTCTTTGCACAATTTTTAAAGCATGGTTACAGAGTTTCAAAATAAAATCTTGTATACCATTTGATCTCTCATTATTTAAAATGTTGAAATTACCTTCTTACCTTTGGGGGATAAAATTTTAGCGTACTTCGTATTTCTCAGGCTATTGTTTTTGGTATTCATTTGTTGGAGACTTTCTAAAGGTTTCTAATGGATTTTGAAGATTATGCAACCAAAATTTAGAGTACTCATTTATTTACAAAATAAATGTCATTGTGGAACACTTAGGTTGATTTACAAAGTATGTCTTCAAAGTTTCAAATCTACAATACAATTAATAAAAATATTAATGATTGTCAAAGAAAAAATACAGCCATGCTGAAGTCTTTTTTTCAAAAATTAATTTTATATCTGCATAGTCACAACCTTTTTCTATTTCAATTAATTTAAATTGGGGTGTATAACTATGTAAATTTTGACACTTATTTCTAAATCTAGAAGAAGTGAAATTAACTTAGAAAATTAGTCATTTGATCTAATTGAAAAGTCATGTTTGACAGAGTATTATGCATTTGCATCATCTGTGGCTTTATGCATTAATCACCCTTTTTGGGCATAGTCTTTTTAGGATGTGGTTAGTACTTGAATGGGAGACCACCTGGGAACATCAGATGCTGTAGGCTTGGGAGAAGGACCCAGCAATCCATTCCCCCAAACAATCAGCCATTGAAAACCCTATGAATAGCAGAGAAGCATGACAGTAGTGTTTTGTTTGTTGTACTTAGTGTCATTATGAGTCCGACACTGACTCGCACCTAACAACAACAACAACAACAACAGTATCACTTAATACTTTTTCAGCAGATGTATATCTTCTCTTTTGTTAGTGATACTACTCTGGTTTTTCCATTGTGAATGATAAATGTTAACACATATTTGGAATGAGTTACAAGGCTATCTTTCCAAAGGAGAAATTCACAACATAAATTTTTCTTTTTTTCAGTACTGGAGCTTGAACCCAGGGCCTTATCCATGCTAGGCCAGCATTCTATCACTGGCCACACCTCAAGGTCCTTTTTTAATTTTCTAAATTTTGAAACATGGTCTCACTAAGTTTTGCAGACTGCCTGTAGCCTCAAACCTGCAATCCTCCTGCCTCAGCTTCCCAAGTGACTGGAATTACAGATGTGTGCCACGGCACCTAGCTTAAACTTTTCTTTAAACATCTATTTTCTTGGTTTTGAGCTCATTGCTACATAAGGAATTCATTACAAAATAAAAAGCATTATCAAATATTAAAATAAGTAAATAGTTATAGATTATCATCACATTCTAAAGGACAAAACCCAGTATCAAGAGTGTGTAGACTACACTCGTCATGGTCTATAATAGGACTTTATAGCTTTCTGCTTTTTCTGCTGACTATACTATGCAACTTTATGCAGTTATAGGCATGGACTTTGGCACAAGAAGCCAACAGAGACATTAGTGACAAATACTTCTGTCATTATCACTGCCTACTGGAGGAGCTAGCTCTCTGTAAGTGTTTATTTTATCTGTAAATGCCCTGCAAGCTGTCCTCAAAAGAGAAGTATAAATTGCCCCTGGGAAAGGTCTGGGAAAAAAGATACTGGTCACCTTTTAGATGTAACTATATGTTAAAGTGAGACCTCTGTCACACACGTGCATCTTACCTGCAGCTACACACCACCAAAGCAGAAGGCGGAAGCACAAAATACAAGCCTGCTAGATCCACCCTGAACTAGTTTTTAAATGCATCTATAACTAATAATGGGCCAGGGTTTAGCTCAGTTCGTAGAATGCTGCCTTGTGTATCCTGAGGCCTTGGGTTTGATCCCAGCACCACAAAAATGAGAGAAGGATTTGGCAGCCCACTCCCAAAACAATCCTGCAAAAAATCAGCCATCGAAAACCCTATGAGGGTTGCTATGAGTTGGACCCAACTTGGTGGCACCCATCAACAACATAACTAATAATACTTCATTAATAAGGGAAAATTCAAGACAAATTCTAAAACATATGAAATATTGGAACAACAGGAGTAAACCTGAAATTGTCTTGGGCAAATAAGGACATATTACTACCCTACTAAAGACAATTTTTTGTTGTTGTTTGGGTTTGCATGTTTATTGCATTAGTCATTTAAAGAATTTGAAGCAGATCTACTCAATTCTGATCTACCTTTGTTGCCATGCCAAATCATTCCAGGGAATTATTAGGCCTTGGTGACACTTGATGGTGCTTTTTGGAGTATTTTTTCTTTTCTCAATTAAGTGTTGAAATTCAGAGTCAGGTTTCCTTGCCATTCTTAGGTGTGTTGACATTATTTCATTTGATATTATCAAACTTGACTTAGTTAAGAAAGCTATACATATTTTTAACACCAACCAAATTAGTAGAGATGGTTTACTAGGAAGTAGTTTCATTTGGATTTAGAATAGTTTCTAAAATTACAGTGTTTCTTACAAATAAAAACATCAAATCTTGAAGTCCAACTAGGGTTCATGTTTTTAATTAACAAATCAGCAGGCACTTGAAAGAGAAAAATAACTATTCTCCTAGTCTATTTTACAAATTGTTTTCCATTAAAAATCTCCAATTCTGTCTAGTCCATCTTTCCATAAAGTGTGTCTTTAACCCATTAGTCTTCCTGTAAAGAAAGGAAGGCTGTTCTACAATTTAGTCCAAAATGATGCCAGTTTACAGAAATATGTTTTGGGTTTAAATGAAAAAGAAGCCTTGTTTGATTTTATTTTGAATATAATGTCCCATTTACATTTTCTTATTGTGGCCTGTCACTTGGTTATTTCAGAAACTTTGCTTGAGGAGTTTGGAGTGGGTTTTTTCCACTCTGCACATCATTGGTTTATGTGTATGAGCGACTGTAAAGTGCGGTGATTGCTTAGAAAACACTATAGTTACCTTAAAAAGATGACTTTGATTGTGTGTTTTTTGTTCCCATCACAATAACGCTTTGCAGGTGATTATTAAATTAGAGATTTTCTTTGTTTTTCTAACAAAAAAAAACCTTTTTATGTCAGCGCCAATTATGAGTGGTAATTTTTCACATTTTACAAAAGATTTTTCTGTCCTACCTCCACGCCCCTCCCCTAGATAAAGAAGGGCTTTGACATTCTATGACAGGGAGGGATTTTTTTTTTGCATACACAGTGCTTTTGACTTTTCTTTTAAAAAAAATCTGTTGACTCTATTGAAATGTGACAGGACAATATTTAACCTGAATAGAGGCATGTTGACTCCTCTTATTAAAACTGACAGTTAAGGACGTTTCTCTCTTTATTCCTTCTGATACATGCAGACAAGTCTTCACTGCTAACTAGTATACAAAATCAAAAACAAAAAAAAAATACAGAGCGAAGAGATGACTACCTTATAAACAATATATGAATGACAATTGCAAGTTTAATCTAGCAAAGAAACCTTTTTTTATCCTTTAAGAAAATTAAAGCCCTTTCAAATTAGCTTGATATATGAAGACAGACTGACATCATTAATTTTCAAGTATTCACAGTTCTTCTCTGGCTGCCTTCCCTATCAAAGATATGGAATGTTCCACTAAGCTCTGGACATGCCCACAGTGACACCTATGGAGAGAGTCCAGAGCCTCTTCTGAGTCTTGGGTAGAGCCTGAAGCTCTTCTTCCTTGGAATTCCTTTCTCTTATTTGTACTTTGGGATTAAAAGTGTTGTCTGTGGAGGTTGTGCCTAAACTCTATGCTAACTGATACTTGGTTTCTTTGTTGGAAAGAAAAAAATGACTAGAAATACCAAGCTTTCAAGTTCTTTCTGTCTTGTTGGGTCCATAAAGAGCCTCATTTGCATGAATAAGGCTTGAGTTCCTTTCACTTGTACTTGGAGTGGGCCTCTTAGGAGAAGCACTGTTAGAAGCCTGATGTCAACTTTCAGAGATAGATGGGAACCATATGGAATTTAGATGTCTCTGGGTACTTGCTCCCTCTCTTCAGCTTCCATGAGTCAAACCTCTTGAAAGGAAATGGTCTGATTCCTAATGTATGAAGCCCTGGATTTTTATGTAGCCACTGAGACTCAGGAATTTTTTGTGGAGGCAGAGGGTATTATATAAGGATTAACCATGGAATAATTTTTATTGTAATGCAATTTGAGATGTAGCAAAATCATGAATGGAACTATTTGCTACAGTGCAAGCAAAGCTGCCTCTTATTCTCATTTCAGTATTGGGCATTCTCTTCTGTGCATTTATCACCAAGTAAAAGTGTTCTTCAAATTGTCATCAAGTTTTTCAATATTTTTATTGTGAAGAGTGAGAAAAATAGAAATTTCTTCCATGTCAACTTTCTGTATTAACCATGCAGAAAAAAATCTGCCTTTTGTGTATTAATAGTAATGTGTCCTTCAGAAATTGCCCTATTTGTATTTCTCTGGTTATCCTGAAAGAGGCTGAATGAGTCACATGGTCAAGGAAGCCTATAGATTATACCATGGAAGCAATTCTAGATTTCTTCTTTCTTAAGAGGAAGGACTCAGTATTGTCTCTATGGGATCCAATAGAGGCTGTGATAAAGGAGACCATCCTCAGGTATTCAGGTCTAACAGATATCTGCCAACATTAGAAATTGGTTTGGAAAATTTCTAGTTTCTTTCCTTTGTATGTGTCATGATTGTGGGAGAGGCTGCCAAGTCTGTCATGGTGTCTTAGTTTGGGTTGCCCCAAAAGCAAACTCAGGGCATGATTTGATGCACGTAGTTTGTCTGGGAAATGGGCTTAGGTGTACTGTAAGGGAGCAGGGGAAAAGGCAGCTGACAAGGGTATCATAGGAAAGCTGGGCAGTACCAACTGTGATCACCTGGAGCTTCCTTCTCCCTGTTGTAGATCCCATTCAAGGCTATCTAATCACTTTTCAGAGTCGCACTATTGAGAGACAAGAAAGCTTCTTACTCATAACTTCATCCCTTTTTGGCTGATTGCTTTGGGTGCACCCTGACTTGGCTCCATCAAGGAAAGATTTTTCCTATCTACCTTCCCCTAAAAGAGTACCAATTTATTCAATGGATGGTGAGATAAATCCATGTATGGGAAAAGATTAAATGGTTTAATATTGCAAAAATACCCCTTTCCCCATTGTGCTCTGGTTAATGGGGCTACCATAGAATTGGTTGGTGAGCATATAGTGTCAGGATGTGTCAGGCTGGCATAAGGGTAGGGTATCTCAGTTGATGTCCTGTTCTGTAACTTGATTCCCTCATGACTGGAAGTGGATGCTCCAGTTTCATTCCACACAGGTGGGTAATAATGATGAGAAGCAGGAAACAGTGCTGATAAGGGAGAGAGTGCAGCCTCCTTGGGGCTCCTAGCTGCTGTCTTGGCCTGTCTTATTAATGGCCAGTTAGTCCTACTCTTACACTGTGTGGGGAATCCTGAGTGCTTTTCCTCTGGCAGCGAGATGCAGGAGAGCTTCTGGCCTCCAAGCTTGGGCACACTTTCCTTGCTACTGCCTTGAGGAAACAGAACCCTTTGTGGCTAGTTCTTGGCAAAGCACAGGACATTTGAAATCAGGCTGGGCCAAAAAATACAAGCCTAGTTTTCTTTTTATATGTAAAAGCCTTTAAAAACTCTTTAAATTTGTTCTTCAAGAAGAAATAAACCTTTATTAGACCCTATGTATTGCTGTAAATTTGATTGACCAGATGTTTGTCAGATTTAATATATGCTCTTTAAAAAGTTGCTTTCTACATCTTGACCAAAGCCCATTCTGTTGAGGAAGGAGCCAGTTTATGGGAAACAATGAAATCATTTTTTACACCTTACAGATGCTCTAATCCTATTACAGACTGAGGTGTTTAAAATTCTTGGTGTTTTTTCATTTCATTTTATGGTATGAGTGATTTCAGAAGGAGAAAGGCAAGAGAAGAAATATTTAAATGAAGCATTCCTGGAGGGGTCTGAGGAAGGGACAGGTGGAGGGAGGGCGGGGATACATGGAGGGGTTGAGGGTTGTTGAACACTCTTGGGACTGTGCTTTTAGGGATTCTTAGTGTTTTGTTTGCTTTCCAGCTCAGGCTACTGGCTAAAGCTGAAAGACAACTGCTAGAACTTTGATGAGTGATGCCAAGCGCTTGAACCAAACCCTAGGAAGTTGCTGTGTGAAGGAATTTGGACTAGTTTTTCTCCAACCCCACTAAATGGAATGTGGCTTCCATTATCCCCTGAAGTTTTCTCATGAAAACAGGCTGTTAGTGTATTTCTTGAAAAGGTGGCAGATTGAAGTGCCTTTAGGTGTCAGAAAAATAGCAGAATTGACCAAAATAGGCCAGGCAGCCCATTGAGGCAAAGTGGGAACCCCAAGCCCCAGCAAAGGGACAACAGATCCTCAGTTACAGCACCTTATTGCCTTGTGGGGATGTAAACACAGGAAAAAGATATCTCCCAGTAGTTAGCAAACAGAATCCACTTACAGGGTCTGTTCTGCCTGAGGACCTCGGGATTGCAAATCTTTTAGTAGAATATGTATAAACAAGCACCTATCATGTGTGAATTTTTAGTCTCCAAATTTGAATTACTGGACTAGTAAAAATGGTTTTGTTGTTGTTGTTCTTAGGTGCTGTCGAGTCGGTATCCGACTCATAGCGACCCTCGTAGGGTTTTCAATGGCTGAGTGCTTCAGGATTGCCTTGGGAGTGGATTGCCAGGCCCTTCTCCCATTTTTGCGGTGCTGGGAATTGAACTCGGGGCCTCAGAGACTGCAGCGCAGCACTCTACCCACTGAGCTAAATCCCAGCCCAAAAATGGTTTTACATTTTGTAAATTAATTTTATTATGTTAGGGTATTAAGTAGACCAAGTTACAATTTATTACCCTCAACCTGTTTCATAAAAGAAAGGACATTTTGACATTCTTCATCCACCCCAAATCATACTCCCTACCCCCAAAGAATAGTAGGAAAGATATCATCTAAAACACCAGAACAAGCCTTTAGGATGAATAACCTCATTTTTATAGAAAAATCACTAAACCATCCTTTTCTTATTTCCTAGTGAACACTTTATCACACACTACTAGTGGTCTCAACAACAACTAGTGGTCTACAGGCCACTGTCAGATTTACTCTACATGTTGATACTATTGATTACTTTTTTAACAACACTGAAACAGTCAAGGTATTCTTGGGTTTCATCACCTTCTTTGCCATTCCTCTACTTCTGGCTTCTGACCCTTACCAAAGGGTTCATTAGGTTTGGAAGAACCTTCAAGATCATTTAATTCAGCCAGTTGATTCCATATTTGAAGAAATTAGTTCATGGGTCATAGAGCTCATTGTTTCAATGACTAGGTCTATAACAATTTAAGTGACATACAGGACAAATATGACTTTTCAAATTATAAAAAAATGCAAAGAAAAAGAAGAAAATAAATATTGTCCCTATTCTACTTCTATAGGATAGCAACTGTAAACATTTTTGTGTATATTCTTCTCAGCTTTTGTTCTAATTGTATATTTGTTTGGGTTCCTATTGCCTAGTGCTGTTTCATAACCAGTTTTCACTTTAATAACACATTGTGAACATTTTTCTTTATTCAGTAATATTTAGCAACACATTTAAATAGCAAGCGTTACATTTTATGGCATAATTTAATGTATATGGTTATATATTCATATGATTTCTCATTTTGAACTTTCTGAATAGCATTAGAATCAATATCAATGTAGCTAGAGGAACCACCTTCTGAATATTTTATTTTTCTCATTCTTTCTTTTTTTAATACTTTCCTAGATCTCTACTAAATTTCTCACATCTAAATACAAGTTCAGTTCATCTGTATTCCCAGTCCAAACCATTTGTAAAGCGTTCAGGGAATCAACAGTGAAAGAGAAGTATGTGGCCAATGAATATGTTTCTCATAGTGGGTGTTACTAGATAACCTGTCTAAAACAACATTGATCTCCTTTGGTGAAATCTTGGTTCCACTGATGGGAGGGGAAATATTTACACCATTTCATCAGGTCTCAGCATTAAGTTTAAGACCATACACCAGTCAGGCAGCCATGTGAATATTGATGGATGAATTCAATATTGAAACAATTAGAAATCTAAGAATAGAGTTTGAAACTCACCATCCAATTTATTCTGCTTAGAAAGAGATAGGAAATGTCTAGCTCTCTTAATATCTGGTTGTATCTGCTTATATTATTTAAATAGATTCAAAAATATATATAATGTGCCCTTTACAGAGATATTTAGAATCTCTCTGTGTTATATCCAGTATGCATAATAATGTAAATCTTCCTTGTAAGCTCATCTTATCCAGATTATTGGAGGCAATTACACCAAATGTGTCATGGTTTATATCCCCATTCAGAATCTTCTCACCATACAGTTCACCTTTACAATTTAGTTCTTTTTTAGAAAAAAATATGCTTTTCTGGAGATTTGGGCATATCTAATTTTCATGCCATTGTATTTCATAGAGTCCTCTCTCTACTGTATTTTGAACTATCTTCTCTGAATGGGATATGACAGAAAAGAACTTCTGCATTTAAAAGAGGTTTAATTTTGCTGCCTCTCCCCACGTCTGTCAGTTTGCTGCACTGTGGGGGCTTGTGTGTTGCAATGAAGCTGAGAGCTCTGCCACTGTAACCTCGGACATGGGCAAGGTTACCCATGGTGGACAGGTTTTCAGCTGAGCTTCCAGACTAAGACAGACTAGGGAGTAGGACATGGTGAGCCACTCGCGAAACAACTAGCCATTTAAAACCCTATGGATACCAAAGAGACACTGTCAGATATAGTGCTGGAAAATGAGCCCCCCAGGTTGGAAGGCACTCAAAAGACTACCGGGGAAGAGTTACCTCCTCCAAGGAGAGTCTACCGTGATGACGGAAATGGAGTAAAGCCCCAGGGTGCTCAACTTGCTGATGTGGCATGACGCAAAATGAGGAGAAACAACTATAAACATCCATTAATAATTGGAACATGGAATGTACGTAGTATGAATCTACGAAAATTAGAAATTGTTAAAAGAGAAATGGAGTGCATAAACATTGACATTCTAGGCATCAGTGAGCTAAAATGGACCAGCATAGGCCATTCTGAGTCAGACAATCATATGGTCTACTATGCTGGGAATGATAAACTAAAGAGAAATGGGGTTGCATTGATCATCAAAAAAGACATTTCAAGATCTGTCATGAAATACAATGTTGTCAATGATAGAATAATATCCATACGCCTACAAGGAAGGCCAGTTAATATGACTATTATTCAAATTTATGCACCCACCACTAAGGCCACAAATGAACAAAGGGAAGACTTTTATCAGCTTCTGCAATCTGAAATAGATCAGGCATGCAATCAAGACATACTGATAATCACTGGTGACTGGAATGCAAAGGTCGGAAACAAAAAAGAAGGCTCAGTAGTTGGAAAATATGGTCTGGGTGACAGAAACGAAGCTGGAGATTGCATGATAGAATTTTGTCAGACCAATGACCTTTTCATTGCAAATACAGTTTTTCAACATCATAAACGGAGACTGTACACATGGACTTCACCAGACGGAACATACAGGAATCAAATTGACTACATATGTGGAAAGAGATGATGGAAAAGCTCTGTACAAAATGTCAAAACAAGACCAGGTGCTGACTGTGGAACAGACTATCAACTTCTCATATGCAAGTTCAAACTGAAGCTGAAGAAAATTAGAACAAGTATACGGGAGCCACAGTATAACCTTGAGTATATCCCACCTGAGTTCAGAGACCACTTCAAAAATAGGTTTAATGCATTAGATACAAATGACAGGAGACCAGAAGAGCTGTGGCATGACATAAAAGATATCATTCAAGAAGGGAGCAAGAAGTTCTTAAAAAGACAAGACAAAAAGAAAAAACCAAATTACATGTCAAAAGAGACACTGGACCTTGCCCTCAAATGTGGAGCAGCTAAAGCAAAAGGAAGACATGATGAAGTTAAGGAACTAAACAGAAGATTTCAGAAGGCAGCTCAAGAAGACAAAAACAAATATTATAATGACATGTGCAAGGAGCTGGAGGCAGAAAACCAAAAGGGAAGAACATGCTCTGTGTTTCTCAAGCTAAAGGAAGTAAAGAAAAAATTCAAGCCTCGAGTGGCAGTAGTGAAAGATTCTACAGGGAAAATATTAAATGATGCAGGAAACATCAAAAGAAGATGGAAAGAATACACAGAGTCATTATACAAGAAAGAATTGGTAGATGACCAACCATTCCAAGAGGTTGCATACGAAGAGGAACCAATGGTGTTGAGGGATGAAGTGGAAGCTGCCTTGAAAGAACTGGCGAAACACAAGGCTCCAGGAATTGATGGGATACTAATAGAGATGTTTCAACAAACAGATGCAGCACTGGAGGCGTTAACGTGTTTATGCCAACAGATTTGGAAAACAGCTACTTGGCCAACTGACTGGAAGAGATCCATATTTGTGCCTGTTCCCAAAAAAGGGGATCCAACTGAATGTGCAAACTATCAGACAATATCATTAATATCACACACCAGCAAAATTCTACTAAAGATCATTCAGAAGCTACTGCAGCAGTATGTAGACAAGGAATTACCAGAAAGTCAAGCAGGATTCAGAAGAGGGCGGGGAACCAGGGATATCATTGCTGATGTCAGGTAGATATTAGCTGAAAGCAGAGAATATCGGAAAGATGTCTATCTATGTTTTATTGACTACGCAAAAGCATTTGATTATGTGGATCATAACAAATTATGGATAACACTTCAGAAAATGGGAATACTAGAACACCAAATTGTGCTCATGAGAAATCTGTACATGAACCAGGAGGCAGTTGTTCAAATAGAACAGGGAAACACTGAGTGGTTTAAAGTTGAGAAAGGTGTATGTCAGGGCTGTATACTTTCATCCTATCTCTTCAATTTATATGCTGAGCAAATAATCCGAGAAGCTGGACTTTATGAGGAAGAACGTGGCATCAAGATTGGAGGAAGACTCATTAACAACCTGCGTTATGCAGACAACACAACTCTGCTTACTGAAAGTGAAGAGGATTTAAAACATTTACTGATGACGATCAAAGATCATAGCCTTCAATATGGGTTACGACTAAACATCAACAGAACAAAAATCCTTACTACTGGGTCAGCGCGCAACTTCGCAATAATTGGAGAAAAGATTGATGTCGTCCAAGATCTTGCTTTGCTTGGCCCTATAATCAACACCCGCAGAAGCAGCAGTCAAGAAATCAAAAGACGCATTGCTCTAGGAAAAGCTGTGGCAAGAGATCTCTTTAGAGTACTGAAAAGCAAAGATGTCACATTGAAGACGAAGGTGCGTCTGACTCATGCCATGGTATATTCAGTGGCATCATATGGTTGTGAAAGCTGGACATTGAACAAGAGAGACAGAAAAAGAATTGATGCTTTTGAATTGTGGTGCTGGAGACGTCTATTGAATATACCATGGACTGGCAAAAGAACCAACGGATCTGTCCTAAAGGAAGCACAACCAGAGTGCTTCTTGGAAGCAAGAATGGCCAGACTGTGTCTTACATATTTCGGACATGTAATCAGGAGAGATCAATCCCTGGAGAAGGACATCATGTTTGGGAGAGTGGCAGGTCAACACAAAAGAGGAAAACCCTCCACCAGATGGATTGACACAGTGTCTGCAAGAATGGACTTAAACATAAATAAGATCTTTTGCCTGACACAGAATCGACAAGTGTTTCAATCTGCTGTATATAGGGTCGCTATGAGTCAGACTCGACTTGATGGCACCTAACAACAACAACAACAATTTTGCTGCCTAAGAATCAGAGCCAAGAATGAGAGAATTTCTTGGTTCATAAAGTCAAGGTTAATTTTAGGAAAATACTGTTGGCATCCTAGATAGCTTGAAATTGAATTCTGACAGTTGGAATTTCTTTAATTCTTTCTACCTTTTTCATAAGTCCACATGAGCAGTGCTCCAAGATACTCTCAACTGATTGGTTATTCTGTCACTCTCCTTGGTTTTTTGAATCACTTTCTCTGTCCAGAAGTGAATATTTCATTTATTGCTCATTGTTGCATCAGAGTGTAAGTTCCATGAGGGCAGGAAACAGGTTCAGTACCTAGCGGAGCTCTAAGCATATAGGAGGTGTCTAGTAAATATTGAATGAGTAAATGAGTGAATGAGCCACAAAAAATTGGATACTAGTGGCACGATTCATGTTGCTAAAAATAGTTTGCATTAGTCATGAATATTTCCAGAATTGAGATAGTATTCTAGAGACTGAATCTATAGCAGATAAACCAAAGTTACTTCCTTGCAGGCATCTTTAAGAGCAAAGAAATATGCCTTGACTGGAGGTTTGGGAAAACCTTGTCCATGTGTGGCTTGAAAAGGAGCCATGTTCCAGAAAATGCATGACTACTTTTGCCTTGGGGACACCTGCTGTGTATGCAACCGATGTACCCAAATATGTTTATTCAGGCAGGTTGTTTTTGATACCAGACTAACCCATTTTCTTTATGGTTTTTTTATGTCTTATAGCATATTAGTGGTGAAAATTGTTGCATTGATAATTTGATTCCATGTCTCAGTTCCTTCATGTTTTTAGCAGCTAGAAAAACAAGGAGTGAAATAGAAAGAAAGGTGAGTGTCTGTGTTAGCATTTTTGTAGAAAAGGGACTATATCCTGTGTTTATCCCTAGCCCAAATTCAAATCTCCTGTCATTCTTTATAGTTAATATTGCTCCATATTCATTTAAAATTATGATTAATTTATTAAAAGTAAATTATGGTTCATTGAGCCATCTTCAAACAGAGGTATCCTTATTGGAATAAGTGAAGGAACTTGAAGGACTCTTTGTGGCAGGGAAAAGTACAGTACAAGAAAGAACTGGGCTCTGACACTGTAGATGATTGACTTCAGGCATAGAATGTAGAGTTGGCCCCAAGTTTCTACAGCTTCTGCAGCCACAGGTGCACCCAACCACAGATTGAAAGTATTTGGGAAAAAGAAAAGAATTGCCTATTTACTGAATGCCTGCAGCAGTACCACCTTGACATCCAATCCCATAAGATCTTAGAAGATAAGGAGGGTCAAGCCTGGTTTGTACTTGCATGGGAGACCACCTGGGAATACCAGGTGCTATAGGCTTGGGAGAAGGACCTGGCAGCACTCTCCCTAAAAGCAATCAGCCATTGACAACTCTATGAATAGCAAAGAAGCACTGACAATAATGCCAGGCATGACCCAGTGTTAGGAAGTGTTTCATCTGTTGTACATAGGGTCACTATGAGTTGGACATAACTCGATGGCACTTAACAACAACAAGATGTAGTGAACATATGTAGAGGTTTTTCTTGTCATTATTCCCCAAATAGTAGAATATAACAACTATTTAAATACCATTTCTATTGTATTAGGTAGGTAATCTAGACATTATTTAAAGTTTGTGGAAGGCTGTGTGTAGATTATATGCAAATACTAAGGCATTTTCTGGGCTGGGATTTAGCTCAGTTGGTAGAGTGCTGCAGTCTCTGAGGTCCCAAGTTCAATTCCCAGCACCGCAAAGATGGGAGAAGGACCTGGCAATCCACTCCCAAGGCAATCCTGAAACAGCCATTGAAAACCCTATGAGGGTCGCTATGAGTCGGATACCGACTGGATGGCACCTAACAACAACAACAAGGCATTTTCCATAAGGGACTTGAGAATCTTTGGGTTTTGGTATCCTAAGGGGGTCTTGGAACCACTCTGCTTTTTTACCAAGAGAGGACTACATTGTTGTTGTTAGGTGCCATCGAGTCGGTATCCGACTCATAGCGACCCTCATAGAAAACCCTATGGCTGTTTTGGGATTGCCTTGGGAGTGGATTGCCAGGCCCTTCTCCCATTTTTGTGGTGCTGGGAATTGAACTTGGGACCTCAGAGACTGCACCACAGTGCTTTACCAACTGAGCTAAATCCCAGCCCTGAGGACTACATTAGGTGCTCAATAATATTCATTAATTTAAATTATTTAACCCTTATGTGATTATTCAACTGTCTATATAATGGAAGTAATAACTTTTTAGGATTGTTAAAGGAATTAAAAATGCTTATGAATACTTAGCATGTGTTGTAGCATATTCTAAGCATTCCATAAATAATAACAATCATAATACATGTTTCTCATGCTACTTAAGAGGTTAGAGAGTCTCTGTAAAATTTCTCTAAGTCTCTAATTTCGAAAAAGCTGCCAGGATAAAGAGTTACCCCAGTGAGGCTAGATACTGTACAGTTGGGTCTACTAGTGAGAAAGAAGGCTTCTGAGACCGTACATTCCAGTTACTGTTGTTAGTTGCCATTGATTCGGGTATGACACATTGGGTTTTCAATGGCTGATTGTTTTGGGTTTGCTTTGGGAGTGGATTGCTATGTCTTTTTGTTTTTGTGCTGCTGGAGAGCAAACCTGGGTACTCAAAGAGTGTGGAGCAGCACTGCATCCACTGAGCTAGAATTTCTATTTATCACAGAGCAAGGTCCTAGCTTACTAACATAGATAAGGGGCCAGCAAATCCAAGGATTGGGAAATCAAGAGCTGATACAGGGGCCAGGCAAGATTGGGTGAGGAAATATGGGGGAGTACGGACCATATGAACTGAAAAAAAAGTATATTCTGCCCAGAAGCATTCAAATTAAAATTTGAAAAATATCATGCGGCCAAACAAAATATATCTGTGGACCATATATGACTCCTAAACTATCACTCTGCAGTCACAGAATGAATCTAGTACCTTATTTTCCAGAAGAGAAAGTGAAGGATATTAACTTAGAAGGACAACACATGAGTTATCCATTCTTCTCTGATCAGAATAAACTTTAAACCTTAGATTTCCTATATATTTTCATATATTTTCAATATGAATAAGTATTGATAAGTGTTAATGAACAAAATGGCTTATTGAAGAAAATTTAGAAAAAGAATGGAAAAATATCAGAGAAAACAAAATTACATGTAACATTATCATACAGAGATGATCATTTTTTATAGTAAGATCCTCCTAGCTTTTTTTTGTGCAGATACAGTCGTGTAAACATCACAGAATTAAGACCATGCCATACAATTTATCCCATTTAACTCAATATTATAGTGTATTTTCATATGTCATTAAATGCTTCTTTAAAAACATGACTTAAATGAACTACATAACATTTTTTCAGGCAAATGGAGCTAATTTTATGTTACCATTTAACAGTTACCTATGGAAATGGACATTTAGATTCTATATAATTTTTTACTCTTTTAGATAAAACTCTTTATACCTACGTCTGTATGTGATTCCTTGAAGTTTAGAGTCACTTCATGGTCAAAGAGTATGAATATTCTGAAGAGTATTAATAAATATTACCAAATTGTCCCCCCCAGAAAGCTGTTCCTGTTTATATCCACACAGCCCATGTCCACAGCCCTTTTCTACACTATGAGTTGTCATTTAAAAATATGAAACAGGGCTGGAGATGCAGCTCAGTAGTAAAGTGCTTTCATGAGGCCTGGTGTTCAATCCTGAGCACCAGGGGGATGAAACTTTGCCAGTATATTACATAGAAAATGTTATCTTTTTGTCTTATTCTCCATTTCATTGATTATTGTTATTTATCAGGCCATCATATTTCTTTGTGAACTTTAATACCCTCAATCCATTGTTGTATGTGTCGCTCATCAATTTCACAGGTATTTATTACACAGCTACCATGGTGTAGGCACAGTTCTAATATTGGGAAACCAGCAGTGAGCAAAAACAGCAAACATTTGCTGTTTTCAGGATTAAATGAAATAATGCTTGTAATATCCTTAATGCAGTAATGTCTGTCTCATACAAGATTTTAGTAAGTTATCATCCATCATTCTTGGTGTCTTAAGAATGTACTAGTAGTATCAACTGCGATTTAGGGAGCAAGGGTATTTCTGGAAGGTTGCCTTTATTGAGCTGGCTAGCAATACTCAGATTTTCCTGGTCATGAGTATAGACCTCATATAAATTTATTTCTCTAAAGCCAAATTGAATATAACCTGATCCCAAAATGGTGGTGAACACTCGTGTGTTACCTGATGGTTGAAGGGAAGTATAAGAGCCAACATGAAAAGAGCTAGCTGCCTGACCTAAACTGGTGGCTTAACATATCTTTTGCAATTTTGCAAAAGCATATGACTGTTCACCATGGTCTCTCTCTCTTGGGGTCTTGCAGTTAATTTTCTAGAGCTTGAATAGCATTGCTCAGATGCTCAGACTCCAAGCTTACATGAGATCATTGAAAACAGTTAAAAAGTAAAAGCTCAAAATGATTGAGACTCTTGTTTCTTTCTTGATATAGAAGTATTTTTGAACCCAGTGCCCACTGCCATGTTGAACTTGAACATGTGGCATTGAGAGAAGTTAGCAGATTTCAGTCAGGATTAGGGAAATGGGGCCTGGAGATGGGAAACCACTGAGGCAGGGTAACAGGTTAGGTTACCTGAGTTTCAGTGAAACCACCCATACTTCAAAGAAAGTACATAGTGATCTCATCACCAGACATGTCTGTGATCATGACATGTGATGATCACTTCACCTGATCAATTAAGATTTAGATAGAAATAATGGAATGGGTCTCCCACCCCTCCTCTTAAGAATTTGCAATAAACTGGGTGTGGTGGCACACGCCTGTAATCCCACAGGTTTGGGAGGTGGACCCAGGAGGATCACAAGTTCAAGACCAGAGGAAGTCTGTGTAACTTAGCGAAACCCTGTCTCAAAAAGTAAAGAAAAAAAGGGGGCATGGCTGGGGGCGTAGCTCAGTGGTCCAGCACTTGCAAAGGATGCAAGTGCGAGGCCCTGGGTTCAACCCCTAGTACCGCAAAAAAAAAAAAAAAAAAAGAAGAAGAAGAAAAAGAAAAGAAAAAGAATTTGTAATAAGAGATCCTGGGTGACATGTTCCCAGGCTACCCTGGGAAGGCTTTTGTCTGTTTTTAAAATAAAATCTCCTTTGCACTTCCTGCCTTTGCCATCTGCACATTTATTCCTGGCTCCATGGACCCAGGAGCTCAGTGCCTGGCACCTGAGAAGAAACTTCATTCTCAGCATCAAAGGTGAAAAGAATCAGGCAGCTTTAACCAGAATTACAAGTTTTATAGAAGCAATCCTGTTCCCTACCCTCATTTCAGTGTGTTTTCCATATAGGCTGATATAGGAGGATTGGCTTCTGTTTTCCAGCACCATTAGGTTCATGGTCTAGTTATAAGAGGCCAGTGCCCAAGTGGATTCCAGGTCTGCTTATTTCTCCTGGACCTGAGTCCCTCTAAACTCTCCTATTTGCAAAGGTTTTTGCTAAACAAGAATAGAGAAGGGAGTGGGAGTGACTTGTATGCTTTTAAGAGTAAGTTTTTACAGTTGAACAGTAGAGAGGATGGAAGGTAAGGGAAGTAGAGAAAGGTTGAAATGTTAGGTGTTGAATTTATATTAGAATAAATGTCCTTTCAAGAAAGCACCTCTTGGAAAAAAAGTCACCAACCCTGGCCTTTTCCCAAGAGCAAACTGTCCACTTTCATCCTGCATTTTGATGGCTTTGAGCTGCTGATGCCCGAGCCAGAGGCTGGTGGGCTATATGCAAAATACTGTGTAATTCTGCAGCTTTCTGGGGTCTGCCTCTGGAAGAATTTCTTACAGAGTTCCTAAGCAGCTATCATTTATCTTGGCCGCTGAACTGGGGAACTGGGAATGAGATCCAGAGACAATTATTGGATGAAATTTTCTGAGCCTCAAACAGGGCTGTGTTTAGGAATTGGAGGCCTGAACCCTGGATGAAGGACAAGTGTTGACCTTCCTTGTGAGCCTAGCAACTTGCACCAGAAGCAGCAGATACCAATGCAGGTGGTCCAGAAAGCCCAAAAGGCTTGTTGGAGTGTCCATGATGCATTTGCTGTTGTTGTTAGGTGCCATGGAGTTGGGTCTGACTCATAGCGACCCTTTGTACAACAGAATGAAACACTACCCAACATTGTGCCCAGCACTATGTCAGTGTTTCTCTGCTATTCATAGGGTTTTTGGTGACTGATTGTTTCAGGAGTGGGCTGGCGACAGCACCTGGTATTGCCAGGTGGTCTCCCATCCAAGGACTAGCCAGGTCTGACCCTGCTTAGCTTCTAAGATCAGATGGGATCAGATGCCAGAGAACAATGGCTAAAGGCATGATGCATTTAGTGAAGTTTTTTCCTCTTTTATGTTTTATATGATTTCTAAGAGGCTCCTTTTTATGTTAGGAATATTTGAATTAAGGATTATTTATATTCACATACTGATCACCTACTAAATGGTTCTTTGTCTTCTGGAGACCAGTGAGGGGTAGGCTGGGATAGGAAGCCATAGGAATCTTTTGGCACAAAGGAATGAAGTGGAATGCGAATTGGTGGTCTCTGAAAGGTGGGTGGTATGGTGAAAGGAGTTTTAAGGCATATTCCATGGAGTATACCTATAGAAACAAACAAATGCATATCTCCTTCCCCTTTATTTCACAGTAATGACAATGTCTGCAGGTGCTTTAGCCCCTGGGGAGGAATGACCCAGCCAGAGCATACGAATAACTGCACTAAGGATATTTCAAGTTGGTCCCATCCAGCAATCCTTCCCTTTCATCTGGGTTTCTTTCTGAGCTTCTGCAAAAATCCTTTTCCTCCTTTTATTTTTCTTCTGTTCCATGGTGCTTGCACTCATTTCCAATGAAGGGCACAAACATTTTTTCGTAAGGCAAGGTGAAAATAATTTTATTTTCATCACTTCCTTCACCTCCCCCCCAACCCAGCCTTGTGATGGATTTACTTGGAAAAAAATAATGACGGGGCTTCACAAACTGGCCTGACAGTTGTGATGCGGAGAGCAAGCCGGCTGAGTAGGGATGGTGAGGCATCTCTGTACCTATTATGGCAAAAATCGATAATGCTTTCTGTAAATTGCTCCTCCCAAAGGAGCCGAACAAATGCAGGAGACAGGGGAAACCATCATTCTGTATGAAGGCTCTGCACACTCAGACCAGTGCAATTATGAATAGGAGGGTGGTTAGGTTCACAAGTGTGTATGCGTGTGCGTGTGTGTTCATTGTAAGAATTTGGAGGGGAACTTATTTGTTATAAAATTTTAATTGTCTGCTTCTTCTCTCAGCCATATTCTTCCATCTGTCCTTTAAAGGAGGGAGTAACTGAATCTAGACACTCCAGTAAAACCTTTGGAAGTTGCAACGGGTGGATTAAGGCCAATAGTCGGCCTATTTAATTGTTGATTTCCTAGCTGGGGACTTAATTCTTCTCACTTTTTTTCTTCAGACTCTCTTGCAAGGGCTGTGGGAATTCCACACTAGATCTGTGTCTATAAACAATCTTGTATGTTGGGCTGCATTGGACTTTTTCTTTAGTTTCCAAATCTCTCATCTTAGTGATCATCGGAAAGATAATATATCATGAGTTCCTTTAGGAACTATTTCCTCCCAGTCTACCTTATTCCTGTGCTTAAGTTGCAGAAGGGAGCTAGAGTCAGTTCCATAATGATGATTCTTTTGGGCCACTGCTATATTTACTTTTTTCCTAGTGGGAGAAACCTCAAAATTAATTACTGCTATTACACATGAGTTGATAGAAACAGACAAATAACATTACTAATTTTCAAGCAATGTGTCAGGTTATTGAAGTGGTATGCAAAGGTTTTATGCAGATTGTTGTTAATAATTAAGATATGGAGGAAAATGTGCTATTGGAAAGATTACTGGACGTAGAATGTGGAGGACCTCTGTTTAAGGACGAGCTATTGCAAGTTACAGCCTGCAGCTGTAGCCCTGTGGCATCAGATCCCATCAGATCTTTGAAGCTAAGCAGGGTTGAGCCTGGTTAGTACTTGGATGGGAGACTGCCTGGGAACACCAGGTGCTGTAGGCTCGGGAGAAGGAACTGGCAACCCACTCCCAAAAATCAATCCGCCATTGAGAACTCTATGAACAGCAGAGAAGCACTGACAATAGTGTTTCGTGTGTTGTGTACAGTGTTGCTATGAGACGGATGAGTTGGATACCAATTCAACGGCACCGAACAACAACTGCTAGTTACTAGTTACTAGTTACTGCTCATGCTAGGATTTGTCATATCATGGTTCTCAGCTAAAATTCCAACTATGCGCATCCCCACAATTACTTTCTCTGTCGTCTCTACCAGCTCAGCTGGTAGAGAGTCGCTCTGCAGTCCCGGGTTCGATTCCTGGCACTGCAAAATGGCAGAAGGTTGTGGCAATCCACTCTTGAGGCAACCCTGAAGCAGTCATCCACTGAAAACCCTATGAAGGTTGGTATGAGTCAGACACTACTCGATTGTGCCTAACAACAACAACAACAACATGTTACTGCCTAGTTCCTCAACCCATAATAAATTTCAGCCTCAATGTTCTGACCTATACAATGGATGGTGACCCTTCCAGTAGCCTCCTCACAGGTTGTGAGAAACTTGAATGAAAATCCATCTCCAATGTGAAATAAGTTGTTAGTAGTGTTAAGGAAGACAAGCAAGGTTAGACCTATGAGTACTTGAATGGAAAGGCCAAGTGTACCTGTTTACGGTCACATTGTGGACTGGATGCTATTCATTAAGGTCAGCTTCCTATGAGACATGGGGCTATAAGAAACCTACCTAGGTATCCACCCATGTTGTAATTATGCAAGTATATTAGGAGGAGAGAGAAAGTAGTTGTGGGGATGCACATAGTTGGAATTTTAGCTGAGAACCATGATATGACAAAACCATATTTCCCATGGCATTTAGCTTGGGTCTCACAGGAATATTAGGGGTTGAAACTCTGTCCTCCAATGTGATGTAGCTACAACTTCAGGGGAGCAGTGGAGGGTAGAGAAACAAAAAGTATTTTTAGAAGGCAATGGACGATTCTCAGAGAGAGACCTAGATTTTATCTGAAGAAAAGAGACTGTGGCTTGGATTCTAAGTGTTTTGTTAACATGTCTAGTTTAAATTTGTGGAAGGAGGAGTAATGGATTAGTGTGTGAAAGGAGTCAGTATGAATCCCTGGGTAAGAAAGGAAATGGCACCCAATTACAGATGATAAGAGAAGAGAGAAAAAGAAGCGGCACAGACTAAAGTGTTACAAAGAAGGGGAAATAGATAACTCTAGAAAAACATAAAAAAAAAAATCAAAATCCTCATGACCCAAGGAAATCACATGGTAATGGTTGAACCACACATTCCAACTGATCAGAAAGTTGAGAATAGACTTTGACACACATGTTGAAATGAGTTAGGCAGATATCTTAATGCATGAAAGAATTTGAATATATACCTAGAAGGTGACTCAGAGATGGGGTGATATGGAAGGTGTTTAAATGGGTGGATGCTTGGGGACATAATTTTATTTATTTATATATTTACTTATTTGTGGTACTAGGGGATTGAACCTAGGACATCACACATTCTTTGCAAGCACTCCATGACTGAGCTGCACCCCCAGTCCACTTTTTACTTTTTTAGATAGGCTCTTGCTACAGACTGCCTCTGGCCTCGAATTTGCTCTCCTTCAGCCTCTGCCTCCCCAACTGCTGGGATTACAGATTTGTGCCACTGTGTCTAGCCTTTTGTTGTTATTCTTAGGTGCCATGAAGTCAGGTCCAACTCACAGGTACCCTATATACAACAGAATGAAACACTCCTCAATTCTGTGCCAGATATACAATCTCTTTTTTATGTTCGAGCCCATTGTTGTAGACACTGTGTCAGTGCATCTAGTTGAGGATCTTCCTTTTCTTCATTGACCTGCCACTCTCCAAAACATGATGTCCCTCTCCAGGGATTGATCCCTCCTGACTACATGTCCAAAAAGTGTAAGATACAGTGTAGCCATCATTGCTTCCAAGGAGCACTCTGTTTGCACTTTTTCTAGGACAGATCTCTTGGTTCTTTTGGCAGTCCATGGTATATTCAATATTCATCTCTAGCATCATAGTTCAAAATGATAAATTCTTCTCCTGTCTCCCTTTTCAATATTCATCTTTCACAACTATATGATGCGACTAAAAATACCATGGCATGAGTCAGGCACACCTTCATCTTCCATGTGACATCTTTACTTTTCAGCAATTTAAAGAGATCTTCCACAACAACTTCTCCCAATGCAATGTGTCTTTTGATTCTTGGCTGCTGCTTCTATGGCTGTTGCTTGTAGAACCAAGTAAAGCAAAATCTTGAACAACTTCAATCTTTTTCTTTGTCATGAAGTTGCTTACTGACCCAGTTGTCAGGATTTTTGTTTTGTTGTTTTTGAGGCACAATCCATACTGAAGGCTGTGCTCTTTGAACTTCATCAGTAAATATTTCAAATCCTCTTCACTTTCAGCAAGCAGAGTTGTGCCATCTGTATAACAGGTTTTCAATGAGTCTTCTAATCATCATGCTTTGTTCTTCTTCATAAAGTCCAGCTTCTTGGATTATTTGCTCAGCATAGAGATTGAAGCAGTACGGTGAAAGGACACAATCCTGATGCATGCCTTTTTTGACTTTAAAGCAGGTAGTGTTTCCTTGTTCTGTTTGAACAACTGCCTCCTGGTCCATGTATAGATTCTTCATAAGTACAACTCAGTGCTGTTCTTCACAATGTTATCCATAATTTGTTATGATCCACAGAGTCAAATGTTTTTGCATTGTTGATAAAACTCAGATAGATATCCTTTTGGTGTTCTCTGCTTTCAGCTAATATCCATCTGACATCAGCAATGATGTCCCTGGTTCCATGCCCTCTTCTGAATCTGGCATGATTTTCTGGCAGTTCCCTGTCTATATATTGCTGCAGTCACTTTTGAATGATCTTCAGCAAAATTTTGCTTACATGTGATATTAATGATATTATGTGATAGTTACCATGTTCGGTTGGATCCCCTTTCTTGGGAACAGGCACAAATATGGATCTCTTTGATTCAGTTGGCCACATAGCTGTTTTCCAAATCTCTTGGCATAAACAACTGAGCAGATGTAGCATTACAGGTTGTCGAAACATCTCTATTGATATTCCATCAACTCCTGGAGCCTTGTGTTTTGCCAGTTCCTTCAAGGCAGCTTCCACTTCATCCTTTAGTACCATTGGTTCCTGATCATATTGTTGTTGTTGTTAGGTGCCGTCGAGTCTGTATCCAACTCATAGCGACCCTCTGTACAACAGGGGAAGCACTATTTTCAGTTCTTCTCTGCTGTTCATTGGGTTTTCAATTGCAGATTGATTTTTGGGAGGGAGTTGCCAGGTCCTTCTCCCAAGCCTACAGCTTCTGGTGTTCCCAGGCAGTCTCCCATTCAGGTACTAACCATGCCCAACCCTGCTTAGCTTCTGAGATCTGACAGGATCAGATGCCACAGGGCTACAGCTGCTCCTGATCATGGGCAACCTCTTAAAGTGGTCATCTACAAATTATTTGTGTATAATGACTCTTTATATTCCTTTCTTCTTCTTTTGATATTTCCTGCATACTTTACTATTTTCCCTGTAGAATCTCTTGCTATTGCCACTTGAGGCTTGAATTTTTCCTTCAATTCCTTAAGCTTGAGAAAAAAATAGAGTATGTTTTCCTTTTTGGTTTTTTATCTCCAGCTCGTAGCACACATCATTATAATATTTCATTTTGTCTTCTCTTGCTTCCCTTTGCCATCTTCTGTTTAGTTCCGTAACTTCACTATGTCTTTCTTTTAGTTTACCTGCTCATTGTTTAATGGCAAGTTTCAGAATCCCTTTTGACATGCAATTTGGTCTTTTGTTTTTTCTTATATTTTTAATAACCTTTTGTTTCCTCACAAATGATATATTTGATGTCATGCCACAACTTGTCTTGTCTTCTATCATTAGTGTCTAACACATCAAACCTATTCTTGAGGTAGTCCCTGAACTCAGGTGGGAAATACTCAAGGTTATACCTTGGATCTTGTGCCCTTGTTCTAATTTTCTTCAGTTTCCATTTGAACCTGCATATGAGTAGTTGGTCTGATGCACAATCAGCATCTGGTCTTTTTCTGATATTTGATATTAATCTTTTCCATCATTTCTTTCCACAAATGTAGTCAATTTGTTTCCTGTATGTTCCATCTGGTGAATTGCATGTGTGTAGTCACCATTTATGTTGATGAAAAAATGTACTTACTGAAAATGTTATTGGTCTGACAAAATTCTGTCATGCAATCTCTGGCATCTTTTCTCTCACCAAATTTGTGTTTTCCAACTACTGAGACTTCCTCTTTGTTTCAACCCTTTGCATTCCAATAATCAGTAATAATCCTGATTGCACATTTGATCTATTTATGATTGCAGAAGCTGGTAAAAAATCTTTCCTGTCTTCATTTGTGTCCTTGGTGGTGGGTATGTAAATTTGAATAATAGTTAAATATTAACTGGACTTCCTTGTAGGTGTATGGATATTATTCTATCAGTGGCAGCATTGTACTTTAGAACAGATCTTGAGATATCTTTATTGATGCAATCCCATTTCTCTTTGTCATTTTCAGCATGGTAGACCATATGATTATCTGATTAAAAATGGCTCTTGCCAGTCCACTTTAGTCCACTGATGCCTAGAATGTTGAAGGTATGTGTTCCATGTCCCTTTTGACAATTTCTAATTTTCCTAGGTTCATACTACATACATTCCACATTCCAATTATTAATGGATGTTTACAGTTGTTTCTCTTCATTTTGAGTCCTGCTACATCATCAAATTAAGTTCTCTGGGGCCTTACTCCATTTCCATCATTAAGGTAGATTCTACCCTGAGGAGGCAACGCTTCCCCAGTTGTCTTTTGGGTGCCTTCCATCCTGGTGGACTCATTTTATGTACTATATCTGACAGTATTTCTCTGCTATTCATAGGATTTTCAATGGCTAATTGGGAGTGGGCTTCCAGGTCCTGCTCCCTATTCTATGTAGTCTGGAAGCTCAGCTGAAATCTGTCCACCATCTGTGACCCTGCTGGTATCTGTAATTCCAGTAGTATAGCTCTCATGCTCTCATGCAGTAACATGCAAACCCCCACAGTACAGGAAACTGACAGACATAATTTTAGAAATAGAATCACGGGTGTCTTGGGAGGAGTAAAGCTAATGGAATCCTACCAAGTTCCTGGAACCCTAAGATTTAGCCATTCTCTCTAGGAAATGAGGCTAGGTTTGAGGCAAATGTAGTCCCCTAACCCATGTGTGGCTGGGGTTTAGCTCAGTTGGTAAAGTGCCATGCTGCACTCTCTGAGGCCTTGAGTTCAATCCCCAACACTGCAAAAATCGGAAAAGGATGTGGCAACCCACTCCTGAAACAATCCCCAAAGAGTCAGCCATTGAAAGCCCTCTGAGGGCCACTATGAATTGGACCCTATTCGATGGCACCTAACAACCACCACCACTACCACCCAAGTGTAGGCCAAATATGTAAGTGCATCCTTTCAAAATGAAATGTTGTCTGACGACTGCCCCCTGCTGGATACAGCTGCCTTGCTTCCTACACAGAAGGCGGAAAGGAACCAAGGCAGGGAAAAAATTGACCTATTAAAGTCAATAATCCCAGGATCCTAATGTATCCAGCTGCATCTGAATAACATATTAAAATTACCAAAATTGTCTTTTAAAACCTACTGATGTGGGTTACCCAAGCAGCACGCTCCCAGTTGTTAATAATTAATACTGAGCATCCTGGGGAGGAATCACTGTGGATAATTGTAGCCAGTAAGTATAAGTCTGGCAGCCCAGTGTGCTGTGGGTCAGAAAAGGGCAGCGAGGAAGGTATCATACATCACGCTGGTGCCAGCAGCTGGGTATCGGTGATCCGCTTCCTCTGGTTGTACTTATTCTTCTGATGCGAAAGCCTTCTAAACAAGGCTGTGAATTGGTTTTCATGCTCGCATTGACAGATTGGGAAAGCAGTTTGTTCTACCAAATTTAACAATGATATATCATTATCACAACTTTGGGGGAAATCTATAAAATCAATAAGTTTGTAGCCTGAACAGGATTTGTATCGCTCGCTTGCTGTGCTGGTGTCAAAGCGTGAGCATATGGATTGAGTCACAGCCTGAGATCAATGGAATTTGTGGACAGTAAGCTCAATAACAAGCCCTTCTGAAAAGAAATAGATGTAAAAAGCAAATTTACTAGAGTATAAAAAAAAAAAAAAAAGCTAATATCTTTTCCGTGCCTGGCTGTAAAGTGCTGTTTGGCTGCCGTTGGCTGTGGGTACTTTGAAAGCTGTCTAGGGTATGTGCTTGCAATTCTGAATGCTACTGTGCCGGCTTCATGCATTGCATGTACAGTTGGGTGCTTCTATTTGCAGGGTTTGTGCTAGGAAACTCGCCAAGAATAGGAGGAGGGGGAAAAATAGCCCTTTATATTGTAAACTGAATAAAGAATAAAAACAGTCTGTATGTCTGCTGGGGAAAGACCACGATGGCTCTATTTACTTTGTGCTGGTAGGACTTGCTAATGGAGAAAAATAAAAAGGCGTAATTAAATAGTTTAATGAATTCGCAGCTCTTTTGTTTGAGTGGGACGGGAATGCATGTTCCAAAGAGCCCTCACAAAGAGAGTGGCTGGCAGTGAGTTAAAAGTAGGAAATCAGTTCTTTGAAGGCATTTTTATACTTCATTATCCCAGCATGTAAAATGACTTGTACTAAACGACTGAGGATTTTATTTTTTTCACTCTCTCTCTCTCCTTTTTCTAAACAAAAGAGAGCATGGGGTGGCTGGTGTCTAATTCTCCTTCAGGTCCTGAGCTGGGAGATCAGCCTGTCACCAGACTGGTGGGCCAGTCCCTGTAAGTGGGCACAGTCCAGGGCTCTGAGCAACTGAAGAGACCACTCTAGCACGCAGCCACCCTACACTGTCCCATAAACCCCATGCGCTGGCATGAAGGGCCCCCAGTGTCTTCTACTGCCTTGTGCTGGGCTATGTTTTGAAAAGTCATCATTACTTATCCTGCCCTTTTGGGGTGAAAACAAAGAAAAAAAGCCCTGGGGGAGATAAGGCTAAGTCTGGAGAGCACAGAGACCTGATTCTCAGCCCTGATTCAGTTTCCTTCTGTATCATGAAGTGAATGTGCCTGGGAGGGGAGGTCCTTCAGGGAAGCTAGCTGTCCATTAGCACCCAGCAATCCCTTCCTCTCTGCCTACCTGATTTCCCTGCTCAGAGAGGCTAGTGAGAAGGACAGATACTCCAAAAGGAAGAGATTTGAGTGATTCAGAAAGACAGAGATGAACAGATTTCCCTAAATCAAGAGTCAAGCAAGGCTTGTATTGTCTGTTCAGATAAATAGAAAGTTGAGCCCCAGAAAGTGACTTGACACCACAACCTGGGCAGAGGGCTGGAGGATAGCAGGAGACTCCAGAGGCTTGTATTTGCATTGACTAACTTCCTGCTGAACCACTGAGGACAAAGCCTAAAGTTTAGAGGGTGGCAGGGTGGCTTGGATGCTCAGCCAGGATGCTGGTTCAGCCAAGCCTGCTGGTCAAAGAGCCCTCCATGGTACCTTAGACCAGACATATACTGTTAGTTTGAAAATCCTGACTGGTTAGACAAAAAACATGCCCAGAATAGGCAATTAGTTTGAAAATCATAACTTGTCAAGCTCTGCCTCATGAACAGAGTGGTAACAATGCTCAGTATGGAAAATGAGGCCTGAGATGACCCTCAGAGGGTTTCTAGGCCTCAGAACCAGTCCTGATGACCCTACCTTACCTCTCTACTTCTATACAGAGAGCAGAGTGGTTGTTTTTCAGTGACTTTATTTTGTAAGTCCTTGGCAAGTACCTACCTTCTCTCCCTTCCCATATTGTGTGAGGTCAAGATTTTCTAGAAGGTTTGGCCCAGGTAAGGGCAACTGGGCATGGATAGGGAACCTCTCAGATGCTTGAGAGTGCTTCTAATACTCATTCATTGTTTCTTTCTTCCAGCCAAAGTGTGGTCTCAGAAAAAACAGCCCAGCCACGGTGGTTCTAGGTGATGCATCTGATCCATCTTAGCAGAAGAAGGGCCCTTTTGAGTGTGAAAATAGTTCTTGTTTCTTTTCATCAGCCTCTTATTTTTCTCCCTCTCTCCCTCTACTGTGCACACACTTTAGTTTTGCTTCCAAATCAAGAGACATAATGTGGGTTTCTTGTCTGCATCCCCTCTGCTGGGTCATGTGCCTTCAGTAACCCTTCAGTACTGTATTTGCACTCCCACTTCAGATGGCCCAGTCTTGGTGACCTTTTTGTTCTGTCACCTTCAACACGCAGAGTTAGCTGCCAGCAGGAAGGAATTTCCATTCTGTGGTTGTGGATTTTTTTTTTTTTTTTTTTTTTTTTTTTTTTTTTTTTTTTTTTTTTTTTTTTTTTTTTTTTTTTTTTTGCCTGGTTTGGAGATTTGCATTCACAAAGCTGCTGTATGCATTATTTGCTTATAAACAACACTCCTTATTTATTTCTTGTTAAATTTTACCTCGTAAACAAAGATTACTGTGGGAGCCCCAGCAAATAATTGTTTAATACTGACTTCTTTTTTTATATATACTTATAATGTCTTGACTACAAACCATAATTTTAACTTTATTGGATGATGGTTTTTCTCTGACTTCTCTGGAGAGCCAAAGATTCATCTGTGTGTATGAACTTGAAATATTTGGACCAATATATATATAAATACCAGATGGATAACGTGTCTTGGGGGAAAGGGCAGATACAGCTAAATCCTCTGGTTAAAAAAGCCCCAATAGACAAGCCTTACATTTTCTTCTCTTTGCCTCTTTGAAGCTGCTTCAGAAAAGCCTGGAAGAAATGCCTTTCACAATTAGCCCTAACTTTTGAATTACGACGTTTCTTTCAGTACAATGACCAGGGGATGTGGTAATTTACAGCCAGTTGCTGGCCTTGCCGAGTAGCAGGGAAACGCCGGGGAAGTGACTGTTAATATTGATCAGTGAGGGCTAGAGAGAGTTGGAGACCCTCAGCACGGCCACTTAAAGTGGGCAGGAAGCCCAAATTGACCAGTAATAAAGTGTTTGAGGTTGTACAAGGCGGCTCCTGGGGAACTGCTGCTCTGAGAGAGAGGCTAGGGGAAGAAGCTGTCAATTACTCTTGTTTGATACCCAGTTACTCAACAGGATGGAGCAGGTGGTGAGCCCTTGGTAGGAGTCAGTGAAAGGCAGGCATAGACCTGGATCTGTCTGGAAAGCCACCTTTGTCAGCATAGGAAGGGAGGCAGAAGGGCTTTTCCTGTACTTCTCATGAGTCACCTGCTCTGGTGACTCATTTTTATTTTATGGGAAGGGTAAAAGATGAGCTGTTTGCAGCCTTCTCCCCACTTTTGTGCTCTGTAACAGGGCATGAATGGAAACCTGGTTTTGGCAATCCGTGGTGTTATGGGTGAGAAAGAAGAGAAATACTCTTAAAAGATGAAAAAGATGGACTTGAGGATGAAAATTAGCTTCTGATAGTTGAAGTATGAGAAGAAAAAGGCTATGGCTTTTCCCCAAGACCATGAAGTCTTATGTAGAGGGATCACATTATATTCCCGCTTTACACATAATATTAATAACATCAGGGACCATGTGCCCTGATTAAAGTGCTTAATATTGTAGGAGAGAAAAAGTCTTATTTTTTCCTCACCTATCCCAAGGCTTAAGGCTGCAACCCCCATAACAAAGGACAGATGAACAAATAAAAAAGCCTAACAAATTTATTTAATCAAAGTTCTATGTGAAATGACAGTGGCAGAAATGAAGACCTAGAGACTCAGGGAAAACTGAATTTTTATGCTAAGTTGGATGAAAGAATTAGATAGTTGGGGAGAAACATAATTGGACAAGAAAAGGGGTCATGACCTCATAAGAATAAAATGAGGGTAACTCAGCACACCTGGTTTTGTTCAGGTTCTTCTTGGTCTGTCTATGTAGGATTCCTTCCAAGGTACGGGGCAGGATCCTTCAGAAATGAGGGTCTTATGACCTACTTTAAGGCAAGGTGGGTCAAAGGATTCCATTATGAGCCTGCTTCAGGCAGAAAGGCAGGGAAGGTCTGATCAACATTCTTGTTTCTGAGACCTTACCCTTCTCCTTCAGATCAAAGTGCTTTGGGGTATCATTTTCTGAGCCCCCCAAATGCATTAATTCATTTTAATTCTAAAAATAACCTTCTGGGGCTAGATACTATTATTATTTTGCTGAGGGAATAGAATATGGGAGGAATTTTGGTAGTAGTTGTACTACTTCAGAAGAATGAATTAGCCCATTCTTGTAGACCATGCTGCATATGGGGAGTTTGTGAGAAATCTTTCTTACTTTGCATCATTATTGCTGGAGTAATAGATATCCTCTAAGGAACCTATGTTACACTAACAGCATTTGGGATTTGTATTGTTAGCCTTCTGATTATTGGGTTTTTGTTGTTTTAAACCAGCTGTGTATTTTTAATTGATAGGTGGGTGATTTAGTTAAAGTGAATATTGAGTAATCAACCAAAAATAGATGATGGTAATCAATTTGCTAAATTAAAAGATCAAAAAATATTGATAAAACTGAGACTTCAATTACTGCTGTAGTAATTTTACTTATTCACATTTCATCAAATGCTAGTCAAGCATTCTTTGTTAACTGACAAACCTCATGTATAGCCATTTGGGAACTCTTTCAATATAAGTATTTTTTTTCAAAATTAGCAAATATTTCAAGTATATAAAAAAGCATAAAGATTAAAATCTATCTGTACCACATAGTTTTGTCAAATCTGCATATATTGATATATTGGTGTGTTTCTGACCTTTTTCTTCCAAAATATAAAAAGTTCCAAGTTCTTTTGACACCTTCTCTGTGTGCTTGTCCTTGATCTTATTTCTCTTTCTCTCCTCCTTTCACCCCTTCCCCAAGAATTAATCACTCACTTGAATTTGGCATTTAACATTCTTCATGTTTTTTCTTGTTTTGCTCATGTGTATGCCATGTTTTGCCTATTTCTGAACTTTTATAATATGTGAATCCATCTCTAGCTTGCTTTTTTCCTGCTTCATTACATTTAAGAAATATCTCCATATTGATATATTGAGGACTTTATAGTTGAATATTACAAAGGCCTGTTTTCTAAATAAATTCACTATCATTCTTTTCAGAGTATGAGGAGGTAAGTTTTAAATGGCTTTAGCATAGGAGTCCCCCACTTGTCTGTCAGTTTGCCATACTGTGGAGTGCTGTGATGCTAAGAGCTATGCCACTGGTATTACAGATACCAGCAGGGCCACCCATAGTGGACAAGTTTCAGCTGAGCTTTCAGACTAAGACAGGCTAGGGTGAAGGACCCAGCAGCCCAATCTTGAAACAATTAGCCATTGAAAATCCTATGACTAGCAGAGAAGCACTGTCAGTTATAGTGCTGGAAAATGAGCTCCCAAGGCTAGGTACTTAAGAAATGACCAGGGCAGAATTTCCTCCTCAAAGTAGAATTGATCTTAATGACAGGGATGGAGTAAAGTCCCGGGACCTCCATGTGCTGATGTGGCATAACTGAAAATGAGAAGAAACACAGTGACTGCAACAACAGGCTCAAACATAAGAAGATCATGTGCATGGCACAGTGTATGGCACAGTGTATGTTAGTGTTTTGTTCTGTTGGACATAGAGTTGCTATGAGTTGAATTTGACTCAGTGGCACCTAACAACAACAACATGGTAGCAACTGTTTTCCATACTGTTGCTGTTGTTAGGCGCCTTTGAGTTGGTGTTAAACTCATAGTAATCCTAGAAGCACTATTGTCAGTGCTTCTTTGCTATTCATAGGGCTTTCAATGGCAGATTGATTTTTGGGAGGGGGTTGCCAGGTCCTTCTCCCAAGCCTACAGCTCCTGGTGTTCCCAGGCAGTCTCCCATTCAAGTACTTACCAGGCCAACCCTGTTTAGCTTCTGAGATCTGATGAGATCTGACACTACAGTGCTACAGCTGCAGGTGTGTTCTATATAATCAATGTGATATAGATATTTGTCTAGTGGACCAGCAAAGACATCATTCATGAGGAAAGCAAAAGTTATTAAAATGACAGAGAAAAATTTAAAGGCCAAATTATATGTCAAAAGAGACTATAAAACTTGCCCTTGAACATAGAGTAGGTAAAGCAAAAGGAAAACATGACAAAGTTAAAAAACTATAAAGAAACTTTCAAAGAGCAGCTTGTAAAAACAAAATCAAATGTTATAATGACATATGCAAAGAGCTGGAGATAGAAAACCAAAAGGGAAAAACATGCTCTGTTCTTCTCAAGCCTAAAGAATTGAAGAAAAATTCAAGCCTGAAGTGGCAATAGTGAAGGATTCTACAGGAAAAATGTTAAATGACACAGGAAACATCAAAAGAAGATGGAAGGAATACACAGAGTCATTCTATCAAAAAGAATTGGTGGATGGTCAGTCATTTCAAGATGTTGCATATGATCAGGAACCAATGGTACCAAAGGAAGAAGTGGAAGCTGCCTTGAGGGAATTGGAAAAACACAAGGCTCTAGGAATTGATGGAAAAAGACTGCATTTTATGTGTTTTGGACATGTTGTCAGGAGGGACCAAACACTAAAGAAGGACATCATGTTTTGGAGAGTGGCAAGCTAACAAAAAAAAGGAAGACCCTCAACTAGATGGATTGACACAATGACTGCAGCAGTGGGCATAAACATAAAAAAGATCATGTGCATGGCACAGCATCAGAGAATGTTTTGTTTTGTTGTATATAGGGTTGCCATAAGTCAGACCTGACTCAGTGGCACATAATACCACCACCAATAAGTACAGGAGTTACTCTGGTAGGATGAATTTAGCTTAAATCCCAAGGGAAAGGCAAATACTAAGAAAGTTGGACAACGAGCATTTTTAAAAATTACTTGATGACTTTAAATACATTGAATTGAATTATTTTATCTTTAGCTAATTCAATACATTGTGCTGCAAAATAAAATATATTGGCTGCCTAATTATGTTTTTGACTTCTAATTCAGTCTTGAATACCTTATTTGGATTGAAATGGATAAAAGACCCATTAATTCAGCAAATATTAAATTCCTACTATATGCAATGGGCTGGGGTTTAGCTCAGTTGGTAGAGTGCTGCTTTGCATTCTCTGAGGCCCTTGGTTCAATCCCCACTACCACAGAAATGGGAGAAGGATGTGTAATCTACTCTTGAAGCAATCCCGAAACAATCAGCCATTGAAAACCCTATGAGGGTTGCTATGAGTCAGAATTGACCTGACAGCACCTAACAACAATGTTCAATACACTGACAGGTGCCCCGAGAAAGAATGAAATTATTAAAGAAGAGCAGAAGGCAAGTAACTAAAACACCAGTCACCACAAATCCACATAACAGAGAATTCTGAATGCAGACAGGGGAAGATTCTGGGTAGGATGGGAAATGGGTGCATTGACAAGCTGGCAAATGAGATAGCTTTTAAAGGATGAAGAACTTTCTCTTTTTAAAAAATCTACACATATGTAGATATTTAAAAATGAACAATAATACTTATCTAAGAAGGAAAAATATAAGCAGAGTAGAAAGAAGGGGGAAGGGATCAGCATGTGGGAACAGAGGTTGGGGAAGGGGAGAAGGGGAGGGGAAAAGGAAGAGAGGAAAATCTCAAAATATATAGTGCAACTATATGAATACATGGGAAAAATAGGGGAAAAGAAAAAAAAACCAATGAAAATATAGCCCATGATTGCATGTGATTTTTATTACATATTAAAATTCCTATGTTTTTTCCTCTTTTCTTCTCTTTAGTTTATATGGTTCTTTAAAATATATAAGTTGATGAATGTGTAAGGACAAATGATGTAATAGTTGCATAATGGATATAACAAAAGTCTCATTACTCTGTACCCCACCAACATTTATAAATAAAGGGAGAAAATGGTTGTATAAAGTTTGAAAAAAATCTTAGAGAAAAGCACAGAGGAATAAAATCTAGACATTGTTATAGGGCAGTTTAGTTTGTTAGATCTTCTAGGTCATGAAGGGGTTTGGTTGGATAGGACTGAATTGGGAGATTGAGCAAATTCACAGGAGGTCTCGAATATTCAGTGGTGGTCTCTCTTTGGTAGCCACTGCCATGCTCTTCAAGTCATGAATGGAAGATTACTCTAGAAGCTATTTCTCATGCTTAGAACTGGAAGAGACCAGCAGGTGGGAATCTATTTTGGAAGCATTTGGAAGAATCTCTGTGTTATGTAACAAGGGTCTATAGTTTTGTATTATTGATAGAACCATGACCAGCAGTCAAGAGACTACTGCTTCAACCCCTTTCTGTGGGCTGAAGTTATAGAATGGCTGATGGCAGGTGAGTTCAAGAGAGTTTGAAGTCCTGGAGTTCTGAGAAAGGTTCCATAGGGAAGGAGTAATTATTGAACAAAAAAATGACAGAAGGAGTAATGATATATGGAGTGGAGATAGAAGAGTGGGTGGAATTTTAAAGCACAAAGCAGGACAACTCAATGAATCTGGGCTTAGAACTTAGTAAACATGGAGGAGAAACATGTCCAGCAAAGAATTCAGTTGCTCCAGGTGAGAAGAAACAATACCACAGAAAACTAGAAAGAAATATTTCAAGGCCTTAGAAAAATAATTGCCAGTCTGTGATTCAAGAGAGTACCATATTCTGTTAGAGCCTTCCCAGGTCTCCGTACCTCTTCAGTACAGCTTTAGTCTACACTGGCCCAATGTCCAATAGCTAGTATACTTTGTCTGGCTTCTGGGGTTCACTTTGTTGCCTATACCCCAGACTGGAAGAACCCTGTTAAATCCCCATGGGGAGCATCTGTCAACCAATGATTGAGGAGAAATTGTGCAATGGTGTTTTGGAGCTGGCTCATGCTGGTTTGCAAGATGTGATTCCTAAATTTGGCGGAATTTTACATGTTGGTTGTTAAACATAGCTGTTATTAAAACTATATTATGTATACTTATAATTAAATAGGGCTGGGATTTAGCTCAGTGAGTAGAGCACTGCGCTGCAGTCTCTGAGGCTCCGAGTTCAATTCCCAGCACCGCAAAAATGGGAGAAGGGCCTGGCAATCCACTCCCAAGGCAATCCCGAAGCACTCAGCCATTGAAAGCCCTATGAGGGTCGCTATGAGTCAGGTACTGACTCCATGGCACCTAACAACAACATAATTAAATAAATTATATTAAAAGCAAAGGTAATGAACCATCGCTTCCTAATTATTTTACTACATTTACTGTTGTCTATGCTCCAGTCTTAAGATTGTTGTATATTTCTTGTTTCTATAAGTTGGCAATACTATTTAATGGTAGCTACTGGGATTCTGGGCTGAGATTTAGCTCAGCGGGTAGAGCGCTGCGCTGCAGTCTCTGAAGTCCCGAGTTCAATTCCCAGCACCGCAAAAATGGGAGAAGGACCTGGCAATCCACTCCCAAAGTAATCCCGAAACAGTCAGCCATTGAAAACCCTATGAGGGTCACTATGAGTCAGATACCGACTCGACGGCACCTAACAACAACAACAACAACAACTGGGATTCTGCCACCTTAGCCCTGTGGCATCCAATCCCATCAGATCTCGGAAGCTAAGCAGGGTCAGGCCTGGTTAGTACTTGGATGAGAGATGGCCTAGAGAATACCAGGGGCTGTAAGCTTGGGAGACAGACCCAGCAACCCACTCCCAAAAATCAATCTGCCATTGAAAACCCTATGAACAACAGAGAAGCACTGACAATAGTGCTGCAGGGTTGCTATGAGTCGGATAGTGACTCGATGGCACCTAACAACAACAACAATTGAGATTCTCTTCCTAAGTCTGTGTCTAGTGATGTTACATTGCTAGCTTGAAGTCAGCCACAGTGGCAATATTTATACCATGGACATTGGCAAATGGAATTAATTAGGGCTTTGTCAACCTCCCTCCTGTGCTAGAGAACTGGTTGTTAAAAATGTACTCACACAATACTGAATTGGTAGCTAAAGACGCAAGTTCCTTCACCTTTCAGATGTGGCAGCTCTGAGGTACAATTTTGCACTGGCACCCAGAGGTGTCCAGGGGGATGAAGGTCAGGTTTCCAACAATAACTTAGTTGATAATAAATCACTGAGGTTCTTTCCTCCTCCTTGCCTTGCTGTTTCACTCTCTTACCAGAAATTCTTGGCTTGTTCTAAAATAAGCTACTTAACATTAAATCCATGTTTCAAGGTCTGTTTGTAGGACAACCAAAACTAGGACAAATATCAAGAATAGTTCTTCTGGCTGGGTATGGTGATGCATGCCTGTAATCCCAGCAGCTTGGGAGGCAGAGGCAGGAGGATCACAAGTTCGAGACTAGAGGCAGTCTGCGTAATTTATTGAGACCCTGTCTCAAAAAAGTAAAAAATAAATAAATAAATAAAAACAAAGGAAGAAAAAGAAAGAAAGAAAGAAAAGAAAAGAAAAACAGGTGGGGGCAGTAGCTCAGTGGTACAGCACTTGCAAAGCATGCAAGCATGAGGCCCTGGGTTCAACCCCCAGTACCAAAAAAATAAAAGGATGGTTCTTCTCTCTGGTAAGGATAAATGACAAGGGAACAATGATAGACATATATGACCCATTGGGTGGTAGGAACTGGATATCTTTTTTGAGTGACATGCTAGGGTTTAGCCAGATTTCTTCTCTCTATAAAATATTGTCTTAATAACTCTAGAGCAACTGGCTTCCAACCTCATTTTATTTTTTAATCTTACATTTTCTTTCTTCTGTTTGAGAGCACTCTGTGAGGACAATTTTCTTTTGTTTTCTTGAAGAACAGGAGCATGGTGAACAAATGATGCTTTATTCTTCAGAAATTGGGAGTTCCAATCCCTCCAACATTACTACTGCAGGGAGAGCGTGACTTAATAGTTGCCTCTGCTTTTTATTTATTTATTTCTACACTGAGATTCATGTAGCATATGTGACCAGAATCTTGACTTTTTCAATCCAGAACTGTATATTCTGAAAGGGTATCATTTCCAATTCTTTGTGATTGCCACTAGGAGATAAATTTGTCCTCAGTTCACATTTATAGATAGTTTTTATTTTGTAGTATGGTCTTAATTCTTCAGAGTAATTTTAAATATAGGTTGGTATGATAAGAGTCATGTATAGAATTTTTTTTTGGTGGATAGGGCCACCAAATGCTCTCATTCACCTAACTTTTTATTTTCCTACTCTTAAGTCTCTCACTCTGCCTTGTTACTAGTGGGATCCCTTGAAAACATACCACAGTGAAGCAGAAATTTTTTAGTGCATCTTAAACCTGCAGATTGGCTATCTGTGTTTTTTATCCATCCATGTGTCCACCATTATGTACTTTTGTGTAGTTAATGGAAAGACCAGCCCAGTGCCAGGTGGGAACCTCCCAGGACTCTTAAATCTTTCTTACTCATGAAATGATTCAGGTAGGCACAGTCTACCAGTCTCAGCACACTTTATTACTAGTTCGTCATGGATACTGTTTCATGGCTCTCTGCTAGTGCTATAGGAAATTATAGACCGTCTTCCTATAAACCTGACCCTTCCTCTCCTGACATCAACTTTTCTGCTTTCACTTGTATTGTGGATTTCAATTCCAATTTGAACCTAGAAATCATATTTTTCATATTATTGGCTAATTAATATATATCTTTGAAAAGAATTACTCTTTTTTTTTCCTTAGGTAGGTTGTTATTTTTAATGATTGCTTTAATGGTAGTCTGAGATGGCCCTGCCTAGGGAGGCCCTTTCTTTCTGTCCATAATGAGACATACTTCATTTGCACTGTTCTGAGATTTATGGAGGGATGAGGGGTGGGAGGGGTAAGCACCCTTCCACTTTATTACATCTTAAATGAACTGCTCCCAAAGCAAAAACAAAACAAAACAAAAGAGGCTGTAAAGCAGTGTCTGCGTACTGTTTAGTTTGATGTTTATTGAGCTATAGAGGGATTTGCTGACTAGTCTAAGATTGGGAGGCAGGAGTTGTAATTTCATTTCCATCACTCTTTTGTATTCTATTTGCCCTTAGCTCTTTCTCTTTTTCCACCATCACTACCATCACCACCTTTAGTGGGAAATCTCAGTTTTATTTCATGTAATTATTCTTATCTCCTTAGTCAGGATGGCTCATTTCACCATAACTCAAATTTTGGGATGGAAACAAGGTGAAAGAAGAATCTATTTTATAGTTTGACACAGTGGAATTAGCTTTTAGATATATGATCTGAAGAGCATTTATAATTCAAAAGAGACTGTCTTTCCCCCTTTTTGTGAAAAGGTGTTAGAAAATTCCATTTACTTTTCCATTGAAATGCCACCTCATGTTGTCTCTCCCATCCATGCCATCCCATCCCTGAATTCCATGCCATCCCATCTTCTCAGGCCATGTAATAACAAAGAATCTCATACCAGCACAACTGACTTTTCCCTTGTGTGCTTATTTCTCATTGTGAAGAGACCACTACCTTCACAGGTGGGAAAGTTGTGATTCAAAGCCACCATCCTCATTTGGTTTATGTATCTGTTCTTCTGACTTGAAGAGCAAGTCAAGTTTGAGGGAGTTTCCACAGACCTACAGTTGCCTGTTTTTTGCTTTCCATTTGCCTGTTTGTGAATCCTGGAAACAAAGAGACAACTCCACACTTCACCCTAATTTTGACTTGTTGCGGAGTCCAAAGGTGTCTTTAGTAGATATCTCATCTGACTGTTCCAGTGCTGCCAGTAAAATGTCCCCAGCCCTCACGAAGTCCCTTCTCTCTGCTACATCATAACATTTCAGCCCAGGACTCTCTACTTAACTACTGTGGTCTGTTCTCTTTTGCTTTTGTAGCCTGTCACCGCCCAAATCATCCCTTCACTTACGTGAACAGAAGAGTGCAGTTTTTATTACCTCCAGCACTAAAGCAGACTCTACACTTAAGAATTAAAATTGCTACTCATAGCAACATTGCTCTCCCTGCTTCTTTGGTTTTTGGAAATGAAGCATTTCCTTTTGAAGACTATATAAATGCATTTCACACAATATAAAACTCCAGTTGTATGTACAATATTTTTTCATTAAAAACCCTTTTGCTTCTTTGCTTTGTTTCTCTTTATAGGTTCAGTGATAGAAAGCTCCCACATACCTAAGATTTCTTTTTTTTTAGACTCAAACTTCAGAATATTTTCAATATCTGCAACATTATCTTTTGAATAATAATTACCTCTTATATTAAATTATAAGACAGCAGGATTCAGGATTAGATCTCTCCATATTATTCTAGTGAAAGAAATTATGACAGGGGTCATTTTTTAGAATTATGTAGCAGGGTAAAAGGTCCCAGGCAGCATTAGAAGGCAAAGGCGTTTATAATTAAATTGTAATTTAGGCCAGTGATTTATCGTTTTCTCAATGAAAAATTTGGTGCTGCTGAGAGATCCTAAGAGGAACTTTAGTGAGATACAACTTAATGAAATAATAAAAAGAAAAATTATTCTGGAATAGATTGTATTACAGTGGCAGAACAATTGCAGCCTGCCTTCTATGGGCATTTTCATTATCAATCCTGTTTCTGGGGTTTCTAATTTAGCTATAATTTTCTTTTGAGGATAAATCAAGCATAGGAATTTTGAATTGATAGCAGCAATATTTTGGAAGACTTTAAAAAATATAAGTAAAATCTTTGGTTGATGTTTTTAGTGTTCACAAATACATTTGGAAACATTTGCCAATTTGCTTAAAAGCTACTCAAATTGAAGAAATACAGCTGGGGTAACAACAAGAACAATAAAACCAACAATAGCTGATTAATTTATTTTAAAATAATAGATGGTTTTCTTTTGTTTATTGTTGAGGTTATATCCATGTAGGTGGACCTCTGATATTTATTATTTTCCTTCTTTTCTAAGCATCCATATCTCCCTTGGGTGATTGTATATGAATCACAAGCATGGATATGTGAATATACAAAACAGAAGGGAGAATGCAGAATATGAATTGTTCATTTTTCATGAAATAAGGGCAAGATTAAAAGTAAAAGAATGGAGTCTTTTGCTTTTGGAAGCTTTCGTTATGAAGTCCACAGTTTTATGAAACTAATTTTGACCAAAGATTTGTTTCATGATAAGGCCAATTCAGTTGGTGTTCTGAACTGAGAGATTAAACAGTTGTATTCCTTTTTTTAAAAAGTACATTTTGCACTTGTGATTGTTGTGTTTATTGTAATTCAAATTGTTCACTTATTATTATATTTTAATTGAATTCCTAGAACCTTGATTGCTTTAATGATCTTGGTGGTGGTTCTTTAAAAATAATCAAGCTAATAAACTTTTAATGGCATGTGTTTTAAATAATTGATTGAAAATGGTATAAATATCTGTTTATTCAATAGTTTGTAATAGCTTCTTCACTAAACACCTAATCTGTGGGGTAAATAATGTGTGTTCCAAAAAATGCACTGTGTTTTTACATAATAGACTTTACATGTATTAAGAAAACAACATATATTTTCTACTTTCTTTATGTACGTTTTCTTCAATAGCAGAAGTCAGTATCATTCAATGAATAAATAACACGTGAGGAATTATCTAAATACGTAGTTATGTAAAAACTCATGTCTTTTAAAGGCCTATTAAGGTTTATAAATCTCTGATCATATAGTCATTTTTGTCTTTTTTATTTCTTAAGACAGATCTGGTGAGTTTTTGGATAAATTTTACTTATTTATTTATTTAATTTGTAGTACTGGGATGTATGCGTACTTTTTGTAAGGGCTCTACCGCTGACCTGAACCCTCAACCTCCCCCTCATTTTTTTTATCTTGAGACGAGGAGGTTGTGCTAAGTTACACAGGCTGCCTCTGGCCTCAAACTTGGGATCTTTGTGTTTTCATCCTCCAAGTCACTAGGATTACAGGTGTGCACACTGCACACATGTGGATAAAACTTTAGAGGAGAACAGAACCCTCAATAATGTCAACTTTTCAGAAAAGAGAGGTGCTTTTTAATGTTTAGTCTGTGTTATTTAACAATAACTTTCTGAATATCATTTTAATACAAACTGAAAATTTCCTGTTCTCTTCTTTGTCTTCCAAATTTAAGGCAAGATAGATATGTTATAGTGGCCCTGACCCTGTTCTACAGGCTGAGTTAGTGTTGGTTAAAAGCACAGCTAGCAGCATGACCTTGGCAAGTAGTTTGGCATTTCTCACCTGTAAAAATTAGAAGGATAATAGTATGTGCCTCCCAGTATTGCTGAGTACATGCAAGAAGCTAACATGTGTAAATTACTTATAACAGTGTTTGGCATACAGTAAATACTGAATAAATGCTGGGTCCTATATCTCTTTACTTGTAATTACAGAGCATGACTGTCTTCACTGGGCAGATATTGACAGAAATTTTTATTGAAGTCCCTTAATAATAATAATATTAATAGTAATAATAATTAATAATAATAGGCAATCTAAATTTTACCCTAAATGAAAAGCTTTTGATAATGAAGATAGTGAGGAAACATAAACCACTAGGGGATATGACTAATACTGAAGACAATCTGCAAAGTGTTCATCCTTCATGCATGTGAAATATGTTAATCTGTCATTTTATATTCAATTCTCATGTCTTGTTTTTACTTTTTATTTTCAAATGATTTTAGACATAGAGGAAAATTATAACATAGTAGAAAGATTTCCTGTACATTCTTCCACAGCTGTACTTAATGTTAAAATCTTGTATAACCCATGGCACAAACACCAAAACTTAGAACCAACACCGATTTGATAGAACTAAATAAACTTAAAACTTTCTTTTTATTTCATTGATTTTCCAACTTATGTCCTTTTTTTTTTTCAACCTAGGTTCTGTCCTGGGCCCACATCGCATCTGGTTGTTATGTCTCTTTGGTCTCCTCCAGTGGCATTCTTCATCTTTCTTTGACTTCTGTGACTTGACAGTTTTGAAGAGTGCTGGTCAGTTACTTTATAGGATGCCACTAAATTTGTTTTTCTGATTTATTTTCATGATTAGATTGAGGCCATAATTTTGGCAGGAATACTGCAGAAGTGAGGTACTCTTTTCAGTATGTCATATCATGGGGTATGTGATATAAATGATAGGTCTTATTACTAGTGACATTAACCTTGGTCACTTGGTTAGGATGGTGACTGATGGGTTCCTCCCCTGAACAGTTACTCTTTTTCTCTTGGTGATATAAAGATAGATATTTTGAGGGAACTTCCTTCTTTATGCAAATCTCCTGTCTCTTCTCAGTTTTTCACGTAATATTAACTTTCACCAGCAGATCTTATCTGCAGCAATTCTGACTATGGTTATCTAATGGTAGTTTTCTGTTTCCTTTATTTCTTCTACATTAAATAGTTTTAAGTCTTCTGAAAGTAAGAGCTGTCCTTTCTCCTCCACTTTTGTTTAGTTATTTATTTATACAAATGTGAACTCGTGAACATTAATTTTATTTCATAGTTCCTGTTATTTGTTTATTTTTGCTTGAATCTTTCTAGTTTGGGCCCCTAGGAGTTCTTTTAGGTTAATTTCTCTGTTCTCTCAACATGCCCTAGTCATTTTTGTGAAGGCTTCCTTGCTTTCTGACACCACAAGGTACTTAGTACTCATTTTGGGTTTAAGGACCCCTGGTTCCTTTCATTGGATAATGATATTTTAGAAACTGAGATCTACATTCCAGGTGTATTCACTACTATGATGTCATTGCTTCTTGACTATCTCAGCAAGTAGATCTTGGAAGTACAGATACATACTAAGCCATGCATATGATTACATCTCTGTTTTTGGATCCATAAGTGATTTACAGTTGTTTCTACTTTTTGGTTTTCTTTTTGACCATAGAATAAAAGTGATGGAAGCCTCTAAAGAAGATAATTAATAGGGAGAAAAATAAAAGAATAGCATTTTAAAGCTAGAATTTAACCCACTGGAACTGTGGACTAAACAGTAGTACTGTGAACATAATATAGGATGTTAGCCAAAGTCTTAGTTCTTTGGGATATGAAACAATAGTACATACTTCCTCCATATCCTTCCTTACCAATGATTCTGGGACGTGGTGATGACTCTCCTTGAAATTCCATTGTCAAGTATTTTGCAAATTAATAATATTGTCAAATCAGTGATTTTTTTTCAGTAGTAATAAGTAAAATGTAATAACTAATTGGGACAATATTTTAATACAATTATCCCCTGGGGACTGATTCAAGGTCCAATCCCCCCACCACACACACTATACGGATACCAAAATCCATGGATGCTAAAGTCCCTTATATAAAATAGGGAAGTATTTACATATCATGTACAAATATCCTCTTATGTAGTTAGAATCATCTCTAGATTACTTATAATACCAAATACAATATAAATAGTTGTGATACTGTGTTGTTTAGAAAATAATAATAAGCACAACGTTCCTGTACATGTTTAGTACAGACACAATTTTTTTTTCTGTAACTTTTGATCTGCAGTTGTTTTAATTCATGGATATAGAACCTGTGCATACAAAGGACTGACTCTAATTGTTTATTTGTGCTAAACAAACAGTCTGTACTTATCTTTTGACTATGGTTATTTCTCTTCAAATATATGTGGATTTTTGACAAAAATCAATGATTTCCAAAACTTTGTTCATTCCATAAATACTTTAAACATTTCATCTGACTTCGTGAAATTCACAGCATCTTTACTGGTTTGTTAGTATTAAAAACTTCAGAAATCAGAAATAGATGTTTTCTCTAAACACAAAGAATTAATTCAGTCCTTAAATTAAAAAATATCAGAATTGGTTTATCTGGGAGTTAATTCCATTTTTAAGAGTTAATTGGAGAAATATAGTATGAGAAAAAAATATTTTAATTGACTTTTCCAACCAAAAAAAATGTAAAATAATGAAACCTTCCCTGTATCCCTTCCTTCTTCCCTCCCTCCTTACCTTCCTTCTTTCTTCCTTCTTTCCTCCTCACCTTCCTCTCTCCCTTTCTTATACATAATTCTGCTTTCTCCTACATTAACTATTGTGTCCCTTTTTGATGAACTGTAAGCAAATGGGTGCAATTAGAGTTAATTGCTACATGCTAGCTATCATAAGTATTGATTATTATAAAATTTATCCTTGGAATTTTACCAGCCCTTTAGTCTTAAAATCTATGTTTCAGTACTCTCCTCACTTTCCAGAAGTCTCTGGAAAGACTAATTTATGAAAGTCACAGTGAAATAGACAAATAGAAATTAAGGTAGGTCTTTTGTGCAGGCTTGCTGTGGGAAAAAGAGTGACTAGAAATCAGACTGCCACTTACTATGCTCACAAATGTGACCTCCCTGATTGAGTTGACATCACACAAAAACCTGCACCAAGGAAAGCCATGAATTTAGAGCTGAGCAATGTGCTCCTTTCAGTTCTCATTGGCATATCCTACTAACGAAATCATCTGAGGAGCTTTTTCAGCTGAATGGGTAATGGGAGTTAGAGATCTTTTAATGTATCTTTTCTTGAAGGCTCCCAATAGCCTCCGCAGAGGTGGTAAGTATCACAGTGTCAGCTTCAGGAAAAGTCTCTAGATAAACATAAGGTTACAAAACTGCTGCTATTCCTTATTGCAACCTCTTTCTAAGTTAAAAGCCATACTAGCGCTTATGGCAGACTTTGATAATATGCCACCCAGGTCCTGCGGGCACTCACCTCTGTACACTGTTAAGGCTGCTTACTATGAATAACTGTGACTCTCAAGTGTTTTTCTTTTTCTGACTGAGTGTTCAACTTGACCAGGATGCATAGCAAACCAGAATTGCCACAGGGTTGATGCCACCATAATTGCCCTCAACCAATGACAAATGAAGGTTTGGGGGATCCACTTTATGTCTTCTCTTGGTTGGTGAAACTCTCAGGCATGTGTGTAATATATTCTCTCTCAGTGCCCCCCTCAGTGGGTTTGAGCTCCAATGTTCTAGTTACTCACTAGTGCAGCCCTTATTGTTTGGCCCTTCTCCTGTTGGTCTCGTGCCCTAATGCTTTATTGGTTTTTCTGAGAATTGCTTCCCTAAGTAAACTACTTATCTTCTAGTCTTCAGCATCTACTTTTTTGGGGGAATCCAAACAATAGCCAGCCCAAGCCTAAGTTAACTCTTAGAAAAAGATAGTTTCCAAACCCCTTCCCTTCTTTCCTTGGTGGCTCTTATGTGTATGTCCATTTTGTTCTTCTAGCTTCTAGTCCAGCTGATTTCTTCCTGGAGAGCTTGGGTATGAGCAGGTGATCAGGATAGAAAGCAGTGAAGATGCTGAGACAAATAGGTATTAGTAAGTCAGGAGAGGGAGGAAAATCATGCCCTTATTAAGCACCTGCTGTGAACCAGGCACTGGACTGTATTAAGTGCTTGACAAGGTTGTCTCATCTCATTCTCTTGACAGCCCTAGCAGGAAAGGGCTTCGGTGGTTATATCCCTATTTTGAAGATGAAAGAAGCTAAGATGAGGGCTTAAGAGATGTGTATAAATTTTCAGAACTGCTAATAAATGGAACTAGGTTTGAAGCCCAAGCTTAGTCCTTTTCTTCCCCTCTTTGTTGCTCTTCCAGAAAGAGATCTGGACGAAGAGCCAGAAAAGCTGGGTTTGAATCCCAGATCTTCTATTAATTGTTCTTGATTTGAGCAAATAGTTTGAACTTGTTTTGTCACTTCTAAAATGGGAAATAACAAAGAGTGATGATTATTATGAAATATTTAGTCTCAGCCAGTTGAGTGCACACTGAGATCATCATCATTTTCAAGCAAAGAAAAAAAAAGTAATATAGATCTATTCGTGTAAAAGTGCTCCTGAAAACTATTTACTGATGAGTCAACCCATTGGAGACATGAGGAATAAACTACCCTTAAATATCTGGCTCTTTTGCACTCCCCTATGTAAATAGCTCTGCAGTAAAAAGGCAGAGCTGAACACCTAAGCAAGTTGCACTCATGTCTTACGGGGGCCATACCATGGTCCTGATATGCCTCAGCTTAATAGAGTACTTGGCTTTTTGAGTTCTTGGGTCAATCATGACTATTTTTTCCATTGGTCAGTAAATGGCTTAATCATCATGTGGCCTTTTGCTTCATATTTGTCACTGTCAAACTGGCTTTGTATTTTGGAAAACTTCCAGCACTCATTACCATAATGAAAAAAGAAGAGTGATGCAGTGGGGAGTGAGCCAGTTTCCACTGGCAGAAGTCAATTCTCTCAGCACATACACTTGCAAAGATTTTCAGATGGACTGACCTTGCTTTCTACTTTTATCTGTTCAACTCAAAGGATCTGCAAATGTATTGTTTTTAAAGAACAATATAAACTAAAGCCTTGTGATTATTTGAATTTGCAGAATTAAAGACACTCTGTCTAAAATTGTATCATGAAATCTACAGGCTTAATTGCAGATCTCATTTTGGTATTAATTTATTTATAATATACTTTTGTTCTTACCTTGGGAGCCATTAATGGGTGTTTCATAACACCTGCAGTTTGCCTCAGGAGACATGCAAAATCATAGATTGTTTCTTTCAATGGTTGTAAGACAAGCAGAGGATTTCTAAGAAAAGCTTATGAATGGAAAAATGGACATTTTTTTCTGTGTATGGTAACTGGGATCCTAACTGAAGGGAGGGACATTTTGCACAGTCTCACAGAGATTTCTTTTACGGGACTCTAAGAACCCATGTTCATGCTTATTACTCAGAGAGCAATGCATAGCCTTTCTTCTCTGCCTTTCTCATGGCCTTTTTATGGAAGAAAGAGCTTGACTTTTATCTTACCCTCTGTAGTATAGGATATAGTTGTTCTATATTATCACTTGTCTTTTTTTTTTTTTTTTGCCTGTTATGGTGCAGGGAGCTACCTAGCAAGATTTGTTGGTGCAGTTCAGACACAAACGTCTTGAGAAGCCCTAATCCAAAGTGAATCTTCCATAAATAATAAACAGCAAATAGGCTCCATTTAGTTATATTAACCCTCAAATAGGTCAGGAACATTGTTTAAAAATGCAAACATCAAAATAAAACAGACTCCCTAGATGCAGAGTTTGATGTGTATGTGCAGATTTTCTGGACATGGTATAAGAAAAATAGCCCACACCTATACTTTGCTACTTAAAATATTTATGTATTATCTGTGAATAGTGCTACTTTTGAAATGCTGTTTATTATAAGCTGATAGAGCTCAAGGGCTCTCTGTCCTCCTAGACATCCTCCTTATTTTTCCTGATTGCTGAGTAGTTCCTGCTAACCTTACTTTCTGAGACCTGTGGAGTCCTCAAGAAGGTTGCTGCTGTTGCCAATTTTTTCATGATTTCTTGCTGAATAACTTGGCACTCATCTGCAATCCTCTTTAGTTTTTTCAGTGGGTCTAATTTCACACATTAAGAATCTTACTGTTTGCCAGCCATAATAAAATGGCATAGTTCAAAACTATACAATTCAAAACATTTTTTTCCCGTTTGGAGCTCAGTCTGCTTGCCTTTCTACTTCAATTGTATGTTAACATTGTATGTTAACTTTGTTTCTTTCATATCAGGAATAATTAGACAATTAAGTACTGATGCTCTAGAGATGAAATGGCATATTTTCCTCGAAATTCTCACTAGAAAAATACCTACCCGCATTCACATTCCCCCCTAAAACTGGATGAGTGTAGTGTTCCATTGTGAATACAAATGGATAGATCCCAAAGTATGTACACTTGGAGAAAGAGGTGACACTGTAATTCCGTTGAGAAATGGTAGTAATTACTTTTTTACGAGTAATTACTTGCAATTAAAAATATACAGAGGCAACCTTCTTTACTGGGTTGAATTCTCCTGACCCTTTAAAAGTAGTTACTTTCTTTAACTCTTACTTGAATTCCCTTCCTTATCCTCCCCATTGCCTAGAAATGACATAATTAAGAAATAAAATTCCAGTGTAGCTGGGATCTGCCAATATATCTGGCTGAATTCATTCATATAAAATGAATATAAGATCATTCCCAGCCTGATCTAATAGACTCCCCTCTCTAGCTTACCATTTGAAGACTGCACTGGTCTCTAATAAAAAGAAAGAAAGAAAGAAAGTCTTCCAGACTAGGGAGAGAATCTTGCCTCCCGTCCCTGACCCTTGCCTTCCTTATACTATATCCCCCAACCACAATCTCTTCATTAGAGTCCCTAAGTCCAGGCCACAGTCAGAGAGGAGAATTAAGTTCCACTTCTTGAAAGGAGGAATGTCAAATAATTTGTGGATATATTTAAAATCTACCAGAATCCTGGAGAAGTATTTCAGACAAAGGGGTGATTCAGATCTTCAACAGGAAAAGGGTGGTCTGAAAATAGGATGTAAAACACGCTGACACAGGAGTAGGCTGAGTTACTTGATTATAATCTTCATTACCTACTAAATTAGAAGCCCTATTAATCTAGGGAAATCACCCTTGACTTCCAGATCTTCAAACCTCTTGCTTATAAGTACTCCTTAAATATTTTTAGCATGGCTAAATCAATGAATCTGTAAGCTCAATAAGTGAAAAATTAATGAAGAGCAAGTGACTGTGTTACATAACTTAAGAATTAGCATGCCAAAATAGTGAAGAAGATAGTTTTTGGAACATACTACCTGGGTCAAATCCGTAGAAGATTGTAAAATTACCCAGGGAGTTTGAACAGCATCAACTTAAAAAAAAAGTCACTTAAAAAAAAAAAAGAAAATGTAACCGGGTGTGGTGGTGCACACCTGTAATCCCACCAACTCAGGAGGTGGAGGCAGGAGGATTGCAAGTTCGAGACCAGAGACAGTCTGTGTAATTTAGCAAGACCTTGTCTCAAAAAAAAGTAAAAAAATGGGCTGACGTTACAGCCTAGTGGTACAGCACTTGCAAAGCATACAAATGTGAAGCCCTGGATTCAACCCCCAGTACCAACCCCCCCCCAAAAAAAGAAAATGTTATGTTTGCTTATCATATCAGATTGTACCTACACATTTATGAACATTTCTACCATGGCTTAAAATTCTGATCAGATTTTGTTCATCAGTGGTTACTACCCTTCTCTCTCTCATGCCCCCTACTGCTACCTTTGTCCCCCCTTGTCCCTCACTGCTCAATCTCTAGAAGTCTGTGAGAGAAGTGAGTGGGCTTTGAGCTAGTCATAACATTTCACAAGTCTAGTGGTAATTGTACACTCACTCATAATTGACACTGGTGGTTTCAAAGTAGAACAATCATATTTTAATAAACACCATTTGTTTCTTAGATAAAAATATAACTAAAGATTCCTATAAGCATATAAATGGTGAAAATCTCTAGTGTATAATCTGTCTCTTTAAAAAAGATCATGCAATTGTTATTTACTATTTATTTATTTATTTATGCAGTACTTACAGGTTGAACCCAGGGCCTCGTGTATGCTTTTGCAAGTGCTCTACCACTGAGCCCATTTTTTATCTTTTTTTTCTTTTTCCTTTTTCTTTTCTTTTTCTTTCTTTCTTTCTTTCTTTTTTTTTTTTTTTTTTTTTTTTTTTTTTTTTTTTTTTTTTTTTTTTTTTTTTTTTTTTTTTTTTTTTTTTTTTTTTTTTTTTTTTTTTTTTTGTGGTACTGGGGCTTGAACTCAGGGCTCATGCTTATATGCTTTGCAAATGCTGTACCCACTGAGCTGCACTCTTAGCCCGTTTTTTTTACTTTTTGAGGCAGGGTCTTGCTAAATTATACAGACTGCCTCTGGTTTTGAACTTGTGATCCTCCTATCTCTGCCTCCCAAATTGCTGGAATTACAGGCATGTGCCACTGTGCACGGCTTTATTATTTATCTTTAGACAAGGTCTTGCTAAATTACACAGGTTACCTCTGGCCTCTAACCTATAATCCACCTGTTTCTGCCTCCTGAGTTGCTGGGATTACAGGCAAGAGCTACCACTTGTTTACCTTTCCTTTAAATCAGCAATAGATAGTGAGCTGTATAAATGATGACATTCCCTATGACCATTCCATGGGAAGAGGATTTGAATTTTCTTTTAAAGAGTTACTGCACCTTATGTAATTATTCTTCAAAGCAATATTCCTGGTGCCTTATGCAGAAAAACCTGAATTTTAAGTACAATTTACACATAGAAGTAACCACTGGGTGTTCAGTCTGGAGAACAGGAACAGGTACCTACCTTAGGCACCTCCTGTCTTAGACAACCTGCATTCGATGATACTAACTAGGCTTAGCTTTTAGTGAAGTGTGTTCAACTTTACAATGGCTTAGAAACACTAATCAGAAGCCCAAGCCTCAACTTGCTCTATAATCTGGACTATTTCTGAAGTAGATTTCATTCACTACATTTTGTTCTTTCTTCCTATTTTTGGTTATCTTTGCCCTTTCTAATCTTCAATTCCCTATGTTTCCTGTAACTATAGTTTTAAGGAAATAGTTCTTTTAGGTATATGTTTTCCTTTTATAATTTACTCCATGCATGCTTCATTAATTTGCTGAGACACTTTTGCCTTGACTTTAGACAGGATTCTTAAATATGGTTTATAGAACAACCAGCAATTAAATCAATAACTATATATCACTCTTCTAAAACATTTCTTTTTTTTATTAAAATACCTTTACTTTCATGCTTTTTTAATTTGTATACCCATTATACTCTTTGAATAATTGCAAGATGCTTGTAGAACCATCCTCCACCATCTTTGGTCATCTCAACTTTCACTTCTGTACTTAAATAATAAAAGGTCATTCTTCCCCTTAGGGCTGGGATTTGACTCAGTGGGTAGAGCGCTGCGCTGCAGTCTCTGAGGTCCCGAGTTCAATTCCCAGCACCGCAAAAATGGGAGAAGGGCCTGGCAATCCACTCCCAAGGCAATCCTGAAACAGTCAGCCATTGAAAACCCTATGAGGGTCGCTATGAGTCTGATGCTGACTCCACGGCACCTAACAACAACAACAACAACTTCCCCTTAAGACCAGACTTCTGCTAAGAGGTGGTCTATTTTTTTTTTTAATTTCTGTAAGGTTTTTTGACTGGAATTTTTTTAATGTACAACTTAATGTGTTTCATTCTGACATGCATTTCATTGTGACATTTCCACATATGCATTTTGTTGTACATTGCACAGATAAGGTCCCCCTACCCTCTTGTGCACTTCCTCCCTCTGTCCCACGCCCCCACCAACAACTTCTCTTCCATTTGCATGTCTTTTTATGGTAATATTTTTCTATATATTCTTGGATCCCAACTATGTTTAAGATCAAACCTTTTTCTGTAGTGAACTATATTTTTACATTGTCAGTACTATTACCTGAATTTTCTAGCCCATCTGTGTTATTATCATTCTTTGGTATTTTCGATATAATTATACTTATTTCCAGAACTATTAAAGTTGGGCTGTTCACCCTGAGGTTGCCCCCTCCCCCATTCCTCACTCCTCCTCCTTCCTCCTCTTCCCCCTCTCCTCTCCCAGGATTTCCTCTTTTTGCTAGGTCCCTCCCCCCTTCTTTTGCACTCCCCAAATTGTCCCTTCCCTGCTAAGTTGACTTTAGCTTTTTATTATGTTCTGACCTCTGCATAGGATTTCTTCCTTCTTTTAATTTTTGACTCACCTCCCACAAACAAGTGAGAACATGTGCTATTTCTCTTTCTGGGCTTGTGTTCATTCACTTAAAATAATTTTCTCCAATTCCATCCATTTTGCTGCAAATGGCATTATTTCATTTTTTGATTGCTGAGTAGTATTCCATTGTGTATATGTACCATAGTTTTTTTTTTATCCATTCTTCTGTTGAAGGGCACTTTGGTTGATTCCATATCCTTGCTATTGTGAAAAGTGCTGCATTGAACATGGTGATGCAGGTGTCTCTGTGGTATGATGACACATCTCCCTTTGGGTAAATTCCCAATAGTGTTATAGTTGGGTCATATGGTAGATCAATTTTTAGTTTTTTAAGATACCTCCATATTGATTTCCACAGTGGTTGGACCAATTTACAGCTCCACCAGCAATGTAAGAGTGTTCCCTTTTCTCTGCAACCTAGGTAGCATTTGTTGTTATTTGTTTTATTAATCTTGGCCATTCTTACTGGTGTACGGTGGGATCTTAGAGTTGTTTTAATTTGTATTTCCCTAAAGGTTAGGGATATTGAGCATTTTTTCATGTGTTTCATGGCTTTCCAGGCCTCTCCAATTCTTTTTTATGGAAATTTTTTATGTACACCTTAATGTGACTCATTCTGACATGCTTTTCATTGTGACATTTCCATATATGCATTTTGATGTACATTATTCATATAGGTTCCCCCTTACCCTCCCGTATGCTTCCCCCACAACCCTCCCCATCTAAGTTTTCTCTATCTTTTACTTGGTAATATTTTTCTATATGTCCTTGGATTCCAATTCTGTCTAAGATAGAAACTTTTCCTGTAGTGACCTTTGTTTTTATCTTGTTAGAACAATAGCATGTATTTTCTAGACCATTTATATTGACACCATTCTTAGCTCTTTTTTTCCCTTTTATTTTGATCCGACCTTTGAATAGGATTTTTCCTTCTTATAATTTTGATTCACCTTCCACATATGAGTGAGAACATGTGGTGTTTCTCTTTCTGAGCTTGTGTTCGTTCACTTCAAATAATTTTCTCTAATTCCATCCATTTTGCTGTGAATGACCTTATTTCATTTTTCTTGATTGCTGAGTAGTATTCCATTGTGTATATGTACCATAGTTTTTTATCCATTCTTCTGTTGAAGGGCACTTTGGTTGATTCCATATCCTTGCTAATGTGAAAAGTGCAGCATTGAACATGGAGATGCAAGTGTCTCTGTGGTATGATGACCCATCTCCCTTTGGGTAAATTCCCAGTAATGTTATAGCTGGGTCATACAGTAGATCTATTTTTAGTTTTTTAAGATATCTACATATTGACTTCCACAGTGGTTGAACCAATTTACAGCTCCACCAACAATGTAAGAGTGTTCCCTTTTCCCTACAGCCACGCCAGCATTTGTCGTTATTTGTTTTATTGATCTTGGCCATTCTTACTGCTGTAAGGTGAAATCTCAGGGATGTTTTGATTTGCATTTCTCTAATGACTGGGATATTGAGCATTTTTTCATGTGTTTCATAGCTTTACAGACCTCTTCATTTGAGAACTGTCTACTCAGTTCCTTTGCCCATTTGTGTATTGGGTTATTTGTTTTGTGGGGAGATTTTTTCTTGAGTTCTTTATAAATTCTAGTAATTAGACCTTTATCTGATGTATAAAATGCAAAGATTTTTTTCCCATTCTGTGGGGGTTTCCTTGACTCTGTTAATTGTTTCTTTTGCTGTGCAGAAGCCTTTTAATTTCATGTAGTCCCATTTATCCATTCTTGTTGCAATTTCTTGAGCAATTGGAGACCTATTAAGGAAATACTTTCCTATGCCTATATAATGGAGTATATTGCCTATCTTGCCTACTATAAGTTTAAAAGTTTCTGGTTTTATGTTGAGATCTTTTATCCATTTTGAGTTAACTCTTGTGTATATTGAGAGGTGCGGGTCAGCTTTCATTTTTCTGCATGCAAATGACCATGTTTCCCAGCACCATTTGTTGAAAAGACTGTCCTTTTTCCAGTTTACTTGCTTTGCTCCTTTGTTGAAAAACAGGTGGCTATAGGTGTGTTGAGGTATATCTGGGTCTTCTATTCTGTTCCAGATGTCTTCGGGCCTATTTTTGTGCCAGTACCAAGCTGTTTTTGCAACCACTGCCTTGTAGTAAAGTTTGAAGTCAGGGATTGTGATTCCCCCTGCATTAGATTTACAGCTTAAAAGTGTTTTGGCTATACGTGGTCTTTTGTGGTTCCATATGAATTTTTGGATCATTTTTTCTATTTCTGTAAAGTCAGTCAGTGGAATTTTAATGGGTATTGCATTAAATCTACAGGTTGCTTTTGGTAGGATAGCCATTTTTACAATATTAATTCTCCCTATCCAGGAGCAGGGGAGGTCTTTCCATTTTTTAGTGTCCTCTGCTATTTCTTTCTTTAATGTTTTGAAATTTTCCTTGTATAGATCAGAAGGGTCTTTGGTTAGATTGATTCCAAGGTATTTAATTTTCTGGTGGGCTATCATGAATGGTATTTTTCCTGAAATTTCCTTCTCTTCCTGTTTGGAATTGGTGTAAAGGAAAGCTATTGATTTTTGTGTGTTAATTTTGTAGCCTGCAACTTTGCTAAAGGAGTTAATTAGTTGTAGCAGTTTTCTGGTTGAGGTTTTGGGTTCTTTCAGGTATAAGATCATATCATCTGCAAATAAGGATAAGTTGACCTCTTCCTTGCCAATCTGTATCCCTTTAGTTTCTTTCTCTTGTCTGATTGCCCGGGCCAGAACTTCAATTACTATGTTGAATAGAATAGGAGAGAGAGGACATCCTTGTGTTGTTCCAGATCTAAGAGGAAATGGTTTCAGTTTTTCTCCATTTAATATAATGTTGGCTGTAGGTTTGTCATAAATGGCTTTTATGAAATTAAGGTATTTGCCTGTTATACCTATCTTTTCCAGTGTTTTTATCATGAAAAGTTGTTGCACTGTGTTGAAGGCCTTTTCAGCATCAATTGAAATGATCATGTGGTTTTTGTTTGCCAGTTTCTTGATATGTTGGATAACATTAATTGATTCTGGGCCTCTTCATTTGAAAACAGTCTGTTCAGTTCCTTTGCCCATTTATGTGTTGGGTTATTTGTTTTCTTGGGTATTTTTTCTTGAGTTCTTTATAAATTCTGGTAATTAGACCTCTGTCTGATGTATAGGATGTGAAGATTTTTTCCCATTCAGTGGAGATTTCCTTGACTCTGTTAATTGTTTCCTTTGCTGTACAGAAGCTTTTTAATTTCATGTAATCCCATTTATCTATTCTTGTTACAATTTCTTGAGCAGTTGGAGTCCTATTAAGGAAATACTTTCCTATGCCTGTATGTTGTAGCATATTGCCTATCCTATCTTCTATTAATTTTTAAATTTCTGGTTTTATGTTGAGGTCTTTAATCCATTATGAGTTAACTCCTGTGCATATTGAAAGATGCAGGTCAGTTTTCATTTTTCTGCAAGTGGATATCTGTGTTTCCCAGTACCATTTATTGAAAAGGCTATCCTTTTTCCAATTTACTTGCTTTGCTACTTTGTCTAAAATTAGGTGGCTATAAGTGTGTTACAGTGGCAAAGCTCTCAGCCTCATCGCAAGACGCATGAACAAGGTTACCCATGATGGACAGGTTTTCAGCTGAGCTTCCAGACTGAGACAGACAAGGGAGTAGGACCTGGGGAGCCACTCCCGAAACAACTAGCCATTGAAAACCCTATGGATAGCAAAGAGACAGTGTCAAATACAGTGCCGGAAAATCGGGCCCCCAGGTTGGAAGGCACTCAAAAGACTACTGGGGAAGAGTTGCCTCCTCCAAGTGGAGTCTAATGTGAGGACGGAATTGGAGTAAAGCCCCAGGGTGCTCAACTTGCTGATGTGGCATGACTCAAAATGAGGAGAAACAACTGTAAACATCCATTAATAATTGGAACATGGAATGTACATAGTATGAATCTAGGAAAATTAGAAATCGTTAAAAGAGAAATGGAGCACATAAACATTGACATTCTAGGCATCAGTGAGCTAAAATGGACCGGCATAGGCCATTTTGAGTCAGACAATCATATGGTCTACTATGCTGGGAATGATAAACTAAAGAGAAATGGGGTTGCATTGATCATCAAAAAAGACATTTCAAGATCTGTCATGAAATACAATGTTGTCAATGATAGAATAATATCCATATGCCTACAAGGAAGGCCAGTTAATATGACTATTATTCAAATTTATGTACCCACCACTAAGGCCACAGATGAAGAAAGGGAAGACTTCTATCAGCTTTTGCAATCTGAAATGGATCATACATGGAATCAAGACATACTGATAATCACTGATGATTGGAATGTAAAGGTTGAAAACAAAGAAGAAGGCTCAGTAGTTGGAAAATATGGTCTTGGTGACAGAAACAAAGCTGAAGATCGCATGATAGAATTTTGTCAGACCAATGACCTTTTCATTGCAAATACAGTTTTTCAACATCATAAACGGAGACTATACACATGGACTTCACCAGATGGAACATTACAGGAATCAAATTGACTACATATGTGGAAATAGATGATGGAAAAGCTCTGTACAAAATGTCAAAACAAGACCAGGCACTGACTGTGGATCAGACCATCAACTTCTCATATGCAAGTTCAAACTGAAGCTGAAGAAAATTAGAACAAGTATGCGAGAGCCATGGTATGACCTTGAGTATATCCCACCTGAGTTCAGAGACCACTTCAAAAATAGGTTCAATGCATTAGACACAAATGATAGGAGACCAGAAGAGTTGTGGCATGACATAAAAGATATCATTCAAGAAGGGAGCAAGAAGTTCTTAAAAAGACAAGACAAAAAGAAAAAACCAAATTACATGTCAAAAGAGACACTGGACCTTGCCCTCAAACATGGAGCAGCTAAAGCAAAAGGAAGACATGATGAAGTTAAGGAACTAAACAGAAGATTTCAGAAGGCAGCTCAAGAAGACAAAAACAAATATTATAATGACATGTGCAAGGAGCTGGAGGCAGAAAACCAAAAGGGAAGAACATGCTCTGTGTTTCTCAAGCTAAAGGAAGTGAAGAAAAAATTCAAGCCTCGAGTGGCAGTAGTGAAAGATTCTACAGGGAAAATATTAAATGATGCAGGAAACATCAAAAGAAGATGGAAAGAATACACAGAGTCATTATACAAGAAAGAATTGGTAGATGACCAACCATTCCAAGAGGTTGCATACGAAGAGGAACCAATGGTATTGAGGGATGAAGTGGAAGCTGCCTTGAAAGAACTGGCAAAACACAAGGCTGCAGGAATTGATGGGATACCAACAGAGATGTTTCAACAAACAGATGCAGCACTAGAGGCGTTAACATGTTTATGCCAACAGATTTGGAAAACAGCTACTTGGCCAACTGACTGGAAGAGATCCATATTTGTGCCTATTCCCAGAAAAGGGGATCCAACTGAATGTGCAAACTATCAGACAATATCATTAATATCACACACCAGCAAAATTCTACTAAAGATCATTCAGAAGCGACTGCAGCAGTATGTAGACAAGGAATTACCAGAAAGTCAAGCAGGATTCAGAAGAGGGCGGGGAACCAGGGATATCATTGCTGATGTCAGGTAGATATCAGCTGAAAGCAGAGAATATCAGAAAGATGTCTATCTATGTTTTATTGACTACGCAAAAGCATTTGATTGTGTGGATCACAACAAATTATGGATAACACTTCAGAAAATGGGAATACCAGAACACCTAATTGTGCTCATGAGAAATCTGTACATGAACCAGGAGGCAGTTGTTCGAATAGAACAAGGAAACACTGAGTGG
>VMDO01003707.1:0-21054 GCA_007922755.1 Pedetes capensis | reverse complement strand
TCTTTCATCCTATCTCTTCAATTTATACGCTGAGCAAATAATCTGAGAAGCTGGACTTTATGAGGAAGAACGTGGCATCAAGATTGGAGGAAGACTCATTAACCTGCGTTATGCAGATGACACCACTTTGCTTGCTGAAAATGAAGAGGATTTAAAACATTTACTGATGAAGATCAAAGATCATAGCCTTCAATATGGGTTACGACTAAACATCAACAAAACAAAAATCCTTACTACTGGGTCAGCGCGCAACTTCGCAATAATTGGAGAAAAGATTGAGGTTGTCCAAGATCTTGCTTTGCTTGGCTCTATAATCAACACCCGCGGAAGCAGCAGTCAAGAAATCAAAAGACGCATTGCTCTAGGAAAAGCTGTGGCAAGAGATCTCTTTAGAGTATTGAAAAGCAAAGATGTCACATTGAAGACGAAGGTGCGTCTGACTCATGCCATGGTATTTTCGGTGGCATCATATGGTTGTGAAAGCTGGACATTGAACAAGAGAGACAGAAAAAGAATTGATGCTTTTGAATTGTGGTGCTGGAGACATCTATTGAATATACCATGGACTGCCAAAAGAACCAACAGATCTGTCCTAGAAGAAGTACAACCAGAGTGCTCCTTGGAAGCAAGAATGGCCAAACTGTGTCTTACATATTTCGGACATGTAGTCAGGAGAGAACAATCCCTGGAGAAGAACATCATGTTTGGAAGAGTGGTAGGTCAACGCAAAAGAGGAGAACCCTCCACCAGGTGGGTTGACACAGTGTCTGCAAGAATGGGCTTAAACATAAATAAGATCGTTTGCCTGGCGCAGAATTGGCAAGTGTTTTGATCTGCTGTATGTAGGGTCACTATGAGTCGGACTCGACTCGACGGCACCTAAGTCTTGGTAGATTTCTGGACTTTAATTTTCTTCCTTGGCACTCTTTGCTTAAGATATCTTTTACCTATGCTCTGTATGATCCTGCTGACCTGATACTGGTGATGAAATATGGGTGACAGCAGTTTCCACACAATATCTAACACACTTATCCCTGCTCAGGTATTAAGTATATCTGTGATGCATGCATGAGAATATGGTACACTTAAATGCACTTCTGTTATCAAAAGGGAATAGTTTAAAATTTGCCTTTTTTTTTCTGGATGCAGAAGTCACACATCTAATCCCAGTGACTCAGGATGCTGAGGCAGGAGGATCATGAGTTCAGGGTTAGAGACAGCCTGCATAACTTAGGAAGACCTTGCCTCAAAATACAAAAAATAAAAAATGGGCTCGGGGTGCAAACCAGTGATAGAGCACTTGCAAAGTGTGTGCTCTGGGTTCATGTCCCAAGTATCACAAAAAAAATAAAATAAGACTTGCCATTTTATATTAAATTTTTGTGTTTGGATGAGATAAATGCCACAATAAATTCCTGCCACTGAGTTTCATCCTTAACATAGAACTCCTTTTGTATTTTTAGAGAAGACATTTCCCTTTGCTTTCTTTGCATTTTTCCTAGATTGAGACCAAGGAAAATATTGCAAGTTTCCTTCAGCATTTTCTTAAATAGTGTTTGATGTTAAATTAAAATGGCTCTATCACTAGTAACTTCTTATTTAATGTAAATGGATTCCTGTTACCATCTTCTATCCCTTCCTTGGGAGAGGAATGCACAGGCTTTCCCTGCAGTTGGAAACACTTCTTTGATTCTGAGATACAGTGAAGACTTCAGTGTTCATTATAGCCATAACTCCATGGCTTCAAAGGTTATCAAATTCAGCGTAGACCATGCCTTGTGTTTTGTTTTGTTTTGTTAGCCAAGTATGTATATTACTGTTTTCAAACCCCCTAGGTAATTTTGATTGCTATTTTCTAGATCTTTTCCTTGAACCAAATGTTTTTTTTCTTTCATATTTATAGGCTTCTGGATTTTTTGAACTCTTCTGAGACCAAAAGAAGAATAAATCAAAGAAGAACTCTGATCTTGGTATGTAGACATGTCCCAGTTGGGATGTCCTATAAATTCTCTAGGGAATCTCCTTCAGAATGCTTTGTTTTATTCTAAGCACTTAAAGGTTGCTTTAAGCACAGAAGATAATAGCCTGTCTGATTTCTTAGACATAACAATGTGGATAATATGTGACGTAAAAATGAACAACTTGAACTTTAATGGCCTTACTTTGAAACAACCTAGCTATCTCTAATATTCTGGTATGGATTTGATTTTGCTCAACAGAGCTCTCATGTCGTCTGCATGCTAAGATGTTGTACTTACTATGTATTATTTGGTTCTGCAAAAATGAATGCTGTTGCTAAATATTTTGCTGATATGTAGGCAGAAACAACTGGCAATTTGTAAGGAAGGTGCTGTCATTGTAAGACCTGAATTTTGATCATTTTGATGCTAACTAATGGCTAGTCTTGGTAAGTGCACTGTGGGTGGCTCATAGTTACATTCTGGTTGAGACTAAGCATAACTATGGATTCCCATTGTCCTAAAAATGAATGAACCACAATGATAGAGAAGTTCATAAGGTAGTGAAATGGGATGCTGTTTGTTGGAATTCATTTATGTGGCTGTAGCTAGACAAGGATATGGCAAATCCACTCAACAGAAAATTGTGGTGTGAGTTTCCCTACATAGAGGAAAATGAAGGAAGAGAAGAAGAGTTTGAGTGTCAAGGTTTGTTGGAGGCAGAACCAAGTTGATGTCTGTTCCTGAACCTCTTGGCTAGTTCAGAGGAAGAAAGTGTATATGAAATACCTCTGACTCTTGAAGCATTTCATTATCCAGAAATATCTTTCTCACTAGCCTGAAATACACAAGGTACATTTTGGTATTACTTTGGAAATATACTTTTCTATTCTCTGATTTGAAAATGGTGGAATTGTTAAGAAAAGAGTAGGGACTTAGGGATGGTGGTGAATGCATCAACCATTCATTTTGATGAAGTGTTGGGTAGACCAGGTGCTTGGTAGCAAATGCCTTGATAAAATATTTTAGAAATCATAACTAATTCTCCTTAAAAAATAATCCCCTCTGGAGATATTGGCTTATAGACTATTTTGTTTTCATTTATTTCAAGTAGTTCATTTTTTTTGTTTTGTTTTTTGTTGTTGTTTTGTTTTGTTTTGTTTCTTTCAATTAAGTGTATCTGCGAGCACCAGCCAAGTTTGGACTACAGATTTAAAACAGTCAATGTGCTTGATCCCAGATATTAGTCACCATCTGTCATCACCTCGTGCTCTCATGCTGGTTAGCAGAGTAATCTTGGCTTAGATAGAGCACGGGTGTTTGTGCACATGGATTTTCCAACAATGAGAACTTTGAGTGTTTCTCTTTGTGTGTGCTAATGGTATGGAGTGATTTTGCAGAATCACTGCAGCAAGCTGTAAATGATGTATGAAATGAAAAATTCCTGTCCAGTGCACAGAGCGAATACATACAGTTCTATGCAATCACTGTAGTACTGGGTTATTTGTTTTAATATTTCCTTCAGATGTATAGTAATTTTTTGGTGAGTCATATCCAGATGCTTGCCATTGGCACATCATTCAGGTTCCCTTTAAATGTTTTCAATGAGTTTCAGTGTTGTATAAGTATATTTAAATTAATAAACAATTGATTCTAAAGGATTTCACCTTTAAAAATAATTTATAATGACAACATCAACATTTTTGTTTTGAAAAATGTGGGAACTACTAAAGATCCCAAACAGTAAAATTAGAAATCATCTAATTACATTATGGGAAATTGAATTAAATATTGTTAACATTTAGTATATGTCCTTTAAGGCACTGGTCCCCAACATTTTTGGACCAGGGACAGCTTTCATGGAAGACAGTTTTTCCATGGACCAGATAGAGGGAAGATGGTTTCAGGATGATTCAAGCACATTACATTTATTGTACACTTTCTTTCTGTTATTATTACATTGTAATATATAATGAAATAATTACACAATTCATCATAATGCAGAATCAGAGGGAGCCTTGAGCTTCTTTTCCTGAAACTAGATGGTTCTTGATCTGACAGAAGGTGGCACTTAGGTGGTAATGCAAGCACTGGGGAGTGGCTATAAATACAGATGAAGCTTCACTTACCTGCCTCATGCTATTCTTTCTGATTGCTAACAGGCCACAGACCAATACTGGTCCCTGGCCCTGGAGTTGAGGACTCTTGTTTTAGGTGTTTCTCTTTATCATTAGATAACACTTTTTTAAAAAGTTATCCTATCTGTTTGTAGATTTTTAGTCCTAATTACCAATAGGGATTGAGCAACTTTCCATGATTTTCTACAGTGTAACTTTTGATCACTGTATACTGTTCAATTACATGAGTTTTTCTCATTCTTGTTGAACAATGGATAGTTAATTTTTTCTAATTTTGCTAATGTAAATAACCTCCTATTTCAGCCCTGTAAAGTTTGTGATTTTAGTAATCTTGGTATGTATTTGGTTATGTCAAAGTTGACCCTGTTCTTCCCCTTCAAAATTTTCTTGACTATTGCATTTGTTTTCTCATGTTAGAATTTGATGATGACTAAATTATACATATAAATTATGGGAGTAGGATTGACATCTCTGTAATACTCATTCCATTAGATAACATAGTGTCTCTCTATTTACTGGTAGATTTTCCAACATGAATTCATCTTTGCATACCAGAAATACGCCTCCCTAAATCATGAGAATATTTTATTTAGGGATTCTGCATATAAGAGATATATCTATGTAGGTCTCTCTTTTCTTTTCTTTTCTTTCTTTCTTTTTTTTTTTTTTTTTTTTTTTTTTTTTTTTTTTTTTTTTTTTTTTTTTTTTTTTTTTTTTTTTTTTTTTTTTTTTTTTTTTTTTTGAGGGGGTACCATTATTGTTAATTCTATGGCCAAGAGTAATTGTAGCCTATTACTTAGCAAGATTCTTCTACCTTCACCAGGGTCTGGAACATTTTAAATAGCATGGAATGACCTCTCTTCTTTAGATGTGATAGAATAAATGTCTATAGCTAGTTCATTTTGGGGGAAAGTTCTTTCAAGATATTGATCTCAAGCTGGGCGTGGTGGCACATTCCTGTAATCCCAGCAACTCGGGAGGCAGAGGCAGAAGGATCAAAAGTTCATGACCAGAGGCAACCTGCGTAATTTAGCAAGACCCTGTCTCAAAAAGTAAAAAAAAAAATAGGCTGAGGTTGCAGGTCAGTGGTACAGCACTTGCAAAGCATGCAAGCTCAAGGCCCTGGTTTCAACCCCCAGTACCGCAAAACAAACAAACAAACAAAACAGATATTGATCTCTTTAGGATTTCTTTTTAACCTCTTATTCAATCAATTTCAATAATTTACATTGTCAAAATATCAGTTCATCTAGAAATTAAATTTGTTAATATAACATAGAAAATATTATTATAACTTACAAAATAATTCTATAAATCTGTTATTAAATCACTATTCTCAATCTTTTTTTTTTTCAATACTATGGGTTGATCTCAAGGTCTTGCACATGCTAGGAAAGCATTCTACCATTGTGCTACACCCCAGAACCCCCTTTTTTATTTTGAGACAGGATCTTGCTAAATCGCACAGGCTGCCTCTGGCCTTGAACTCATGTTCCTTTTACCTCAGCCTCCCAAGTCACTGGGAATATAGATAGGAGACACAGAGCTAGGATACTTTCCTCCTTTTTTTTTTTTTTTTTTTTTTTTTGTGTGTGGTACTGGGGGTTGAACCCAGGGCCTCACACTTGCATGCTCTGCAAGTGCTGGACCAGTGAGCTGCAACCTCAGTCCATTTTTTTACTTTTTGAGACAGAGTCCCACTAAGTTATGCAGATTGCCTCTGTTCTCAAACTTGCAATCCTCCTGCCTCTGCCTCTGAGCCCCTGGGATTATAGGCATGCGCCACTGCACCCAGCTAACTTTTCTCCTTCTTAATATGATTTATCTTTTGCTTGATTAGCCTTTCCACACAGTTTTGAAAAGCCAGCTCTTGAATGTTCTTTGTATAGAGGATTTTTTGCTTCCTTGTTAGCTTGTTAGCTTAAATCATAGGCTTGCTTCATTTACCTATTCATCTTATTGTTTACAAATATAATTATCTAAAACTATGTTTTTCCTGTGGTTTCCATTTTAGCTGCATCATATAACTATTGATATGTTGTATTCTCATTTTATTCATTATTTAATATAAGCCTAAAGTGATATTACTGTATCTTTTATTTTGTGAGAGTAATTTTAGCGTGTTGGGTTTTAAGATTTTCTGTTATCTTTTATTTCTAGTTTTATTTAATTTCCTTTTAAAACATACCTGAATTTTATTGACATTATCCTTTTGAGGGATAGTATATATGCATACCTTTGGGCAGGAATCCATGGTCACTGGAAATAAATGTTATTTTCTTTAAAGTGAAGAATGTACTAATTATATTACCAAGCTCATCTGTATCATCATTCATGTTTTGCTTCCATGGGTCGTCTTTGACCAACTGTGAGGAATGTTAAAGTCTTTTTATTAATTTGTTTTAATTCTTTAACTCTTACTTATAAAGATATTTGTATTCTGAGTCTTCTTTAATATACAAACATTGTATATTTGTGTTTAATTTTCCTCCTTTAGTATGAAGTCACTTTGCCCATTTAGTGTGTTTACTGTTTAGGCCAGGCTCAGGTGGTCAGTTCTTCTGTTAGGCTCACATGTGATGTGTGTGTCACTCATATGTTGGCACTTAAGCTGGCAGGCAAGCTGGGGACTAGTTTTCCTGATAGCCTTATGCATGCTTCTGGAGCCACATCTAAAGAAGCAAGGAAACCTCAATGAACAAACACTACTCAAGCCTGAATGTATCTCTTTGCTAAGGTTGTGTTGGCCCAAGACAGTCACCTGACCATCCCATATTCAAGAGGTAGAGAATTGGTTCCAGATTTTAACTGGAGAAACTTTCATGCCATATTGCAAGGGCATATATCCAGGAAGGGGGCAAATTTGAAATTATTTTCACAATTCACTACTAAATCATCAGGGACTCTAGAACCCCAAAGAATAAAGTATATGTAGGTATGCTGAGCCATACCTACTTTTGACTATGTTGCCCTCCTGGCCAATTAAATCAAAATGTAATTTAAGCTTACAATGTGTGTTCCAGTTTATTTTTAAACACTTCTTAAATATTACACTGTGCTCTTTCCACATTATCATTCTGTTATTACTCTCTTTAATGTGAATTTATATTCTGCCAATGCCTTTTTCCTTACACAAGTCTCTCTTTATCCCATTCATATTATTTTATTTCAGTCTCTTATTTTTTCCTAGTTTATTTTTCCTTATAAATTTCTATGTCTTTTACAATGAGACCTATATGCATTCTACTGTAGACACTAAATTGTTTATTTTAAAAATAATCATTATATGCTTACTTGGTGCCAGCACTGCTTTAATGTTAGAAACCCAGTAGTAAACATTATGTGGCCCTTGACCTCAAGGAATTAACTGTTGAGTAAATACTCTGATGTTCTCAAGTATATTTTCAGAGGCAGAGATCTTTCTCTAAGCTTATTTGTCCCCTTCCCCTGCAGTATTCTACCATAGATGCTTTCTTTGGCATTTGCCATCAAACTTAGGAGCTTGAATTTACTTCTGTCCTCTCCTGTGATGCTCACACTCCCTTCTTGGAGCTATTTCTGGAGAATGTATTGATGTGTATACCTCCTAGTTCATTTCATCATTTTCAGGGAGTTATCACTATTCCTGAAGTCTAAGTGTCTGCTCAGAGGGAAAACATAAAAAACTCCAATTCCCAGCATGCACTCCTGTTCTCTGTTCTGCCCCAAGTTCAGTTCAGTACTTCAATTTTGAGTATATTTCCCAGGGAGATGTCATGATTTCTCCCCGCCCTATTCTTCTGTAGTTTGTCTTTCTGAATGGACGACAAGTAGGTCAGTAGAGAGATTTTTGTAGAAAAATGTTCTAGTTCCTCATAAAACAACTCTTACCTGGTATAGAGATAGCTGTTAGTCTTCTGATCTCCTCGGCTGGCATGCTATGAAGCTAGGAGTCTCTCACTTGGTGGTGGTTGGGATGGGAGTAGGGGTCATTGACAGTAAGAGAACTACAAGATCATTCCTATTTTCTCTTTCTGTGTGGTTTTATGTCCTCCTTGCCACCATTTTTTCATTAGTTATATTTTAAACATACAAAAATGAAATGTGTGATAGATACGTAAGTTATAGAGCACAATAAAGAAAAAATACTAATAGATATATGTGACCCAGTTTAGGAAAAGGAACATTAATGGGACCATATCATCTACCATGTACACCTTCTTCCCTAGTCCTAAGTCTAATGTCTCCTTTGCCTTCAGAAAGTTTACTTTCTATATATGTTGAAATAAACACTATGTTAGATATATTAATTTTTTGAGTAAAAAATTATATTACATTGTGCATAGACTCATGCATATGACAAATTTTTACTCATGTCTCCAATATCCATTCAGGTTGATATATTTTGGTGTATTTTAATCTTTTCCACTGCTGGACAGTAGGCCTTTGTTGATGCATCTTAATTTTTAATCTAGTAATTAAAAATAGATCATATATGCCTACTATCCTTTATATGATTCTATCTCATCATGTGTTTATCCATTTTATTATTATTATCATTATTATTATTTTCAATACTGGAGGGGGTTGAAGTCAGGGCCTCACATATGCTAGGCAAGAGCTCCACTGCTGAGCTGAACCCTTGTCTCCTTTTTCATGTTTCATTTTTGAGACAAGGTCTTACTAAGTTGTGCAGGCTGCCTCTGGCCTTTAATTTGCTGTCCTCCTACCTCAAGTTCCCAAGTTATTGCTATTACAGGCATGTGCCATAGCACCCAGCTGATTTTATTATTATTTTGAAAATAACTTTTGGTTTGTTGATCTTTTCATGTAATGTTTATTTTCTATTTTACTAATTTATGCTCTTACCTCTTATTTGACATTGGTTCTGAGTTTGGAAGTATAGATACGGTTTGGTCAGTTGAAGAGCATAAATAGCTTAATTATTTGCCAGACATGAGATATTCTTGATAACATTCATGGAACTATAGGAAATGCTGTTTCAGTATGTACTTTAAAAGTAGTTAATCCAAGTACCCTGATGTTCACAAATGTCAACACAGGACTCTTCAAAGCTTGTTGTTGTTGTTGTTAGGTGCTGTTGAGTCGTGTCCGACTCATAGCTGCCCTCATAGGGTTTTCAATGGCTGTTTCGGGATTACCTAGGGAGTGGATTGCCATGTCCTTCTCCCATTTTTGCAGTGTTAGGAATTGAACCTGGGACCTCAGAGACTGCAGAGCAGTGCTCTACCAACTGAGCTAAAAGCTTAGTGTCATTTTATTTCATTTAAGGGTTACTACTGAGGATATTTTCGATCTTCCATTTATCTCTCAAACTCAACATACTCCACTTTTCCCTTAAATGTCCTGCTTCCATCCTCTTTTCCTGCTTCCTGATGAAATCAGATTCCAAGATAGAAATAAGCTTCTTAAGAGTGTTAGGTCTAGCTTAGTTGATAGAGTACTGCTTTGCACTCTGTGAGGCCCTGAGTTTGATCCCCAGCACCACAAAACAGGAGAAGGACATGGCAACCTTTCCCAGAAATAATCCTGAAACAATCTGCCATTGGAAACCCTATGAATAGCAGAGAAGCACTGACAGTGCTGGACATGCCACAGTGTCCGGTAGTGTTTCATTCTGTTGTACATAGGGTGTTGTACATAGGGTGGTTGTACATGAGTCAGACCAGATTCAAGAGTACCTAACAACAACAACAGGGGTGTCCAAATAGAGATTATATGGTAATGTTTCTCTAATTGATTGTATCTACTATCCCAGTCAATCTCACATGTACTACTATATCCTCAAACAGTCATTGATTTTTAATTGCTTTGGTTTCCTATAGTTCCTATTATGTAATTTTATTTTCTCAATTCTGTCTGTCATTTTTGGGTAATATCAGCTTTCTTTTCCTGGGCTTTCTGTCTTTGAAAAATACAGAAGGATGACATTGTTAAATGGGCCATGTAACTGAAGAATGGCATGGCTGATGTTCATTTTCTAGATGTATATATAGAAAGGGATGCATATAGGTTAATGTATGTATTTATAGAGGGGACTATTACAGCTATTTTATGATATTTAAAACTAAATGCTGCAGTTGTATTTTTTTTCCTAAGTCTAAACTTCCCTTAAAGGAAAGCTGAGGAAAGTAGTAATTTGGAACTAGTTGGCTTAACTTAAAAAGCTCCCCTGTGACATCGGAGTGTGTTTCATGCTATTGCTTTCTTAGACTTCCTCATTAAAATATTGACTACTCTTTTTCTTCAGCAAATGCTAATCCCAGCTCCCATGTACATGTATTTACATTTCACTGCAGGCAGCCTGCCAGGTTTGAAATAAAACCAATTTGTTAATATCACCATTTCCTTTTCAGCAAAGAAAATATGCATTAAATTAAAGGTTTTCTAAAAATAATAAGAAATGGCTCCTGTTGATACCAGCCATTTAGTTGTCTCTCTGGCTTAGGTTGCAATGGCTCATGTTGAACAGCCTGCCATTCTCTGCTCATCTCAACTCCCACCATTTCTGTCTAAACGACCCCTGTCATCAACCCTGATGTTGGCTTTCTTCCCTTCTTCCTCCCCATTCCCGTTGTACTTTTGCTGGTCTCTGCCAACACCCATCTGAGGGTGCAAAACCTTATTTTTTGAAAAATGTGAGCAAATATGGTTAATCCTTGCTGATAATATGCTGTTATGTTGGAGCATTCTCCCCAGAAATCTTGGAAATTTCGAACGGCAAGAGGGTTCCCATTTGATTTATGATTCATAAGTGGATCAGTGTTATTAAAATCCACAGGAGTGCTTTGTTCATGTAGTCATTCTGAAGGCCACCCATCATGCAGTTGCATATACCGTTTCAAGCAAGAGCATCCTTCTGGAGCCCATAGCTGTTTCTTAAATAATCCTTCTGTAGAAAGCAACTAATTGTGCAGCTCAACACCAAGTCATATTAGTAACTGTGGAATGTTTGTGCACATTGGGTTATCTAAACTTGAAAAGTCAAGTGAATTTTTAATAAAAGCTAACAGTTATTAACCTTATTAACATGCTTTGCCTGCTGGATGCTACTCCTTACTTTGTTGAATATTTTATTTATAAAATGGATTGATTGATATTTACTGGTATTCTTGTAATCCTTAAGGAAAAAGGAGTTATTTGCAAATATTACTGTATAGTTTGGTGCTGGGAGAAGTTAAATCTGGCCCCATAAAAATTGGTAGGAATACTATTCTAGTTTCTCCTGTTTTGTCCCCTTATTTCATTGTAGTTTTCCTATTGTTTTCTCTCTGGTCAAATGATGGCCTTTGCATTAGCAAGGTTAGAAGAACAAAGTTTAAGTGATAATCTTCATATTCCATTTTTACTTTTGGGGAAATATTAAAGAAAAAAAAAGATTTTACCTAAGTAATTCATTGATTGCCTTTGTTCCCTTTGTCCCAGTTGGCTTTAAGATTTAGTGCTCTGAGTTCTTTACTCCAAAGAATTCATAATGACCACCAAAATTAGGAACTCTTTGCCCTTTTGAGCCTTTTCAGTTTTTTACAATTTTATTCCACTTTATTCTCATTCAGTTTGAACAAAGTTACTGGCCTCTCTTGTATCATTGGTGTTCATATTTTAGATTGGTATGGTGTCATGTCCCCTTCCTAAATTCTATTCAAACTTCAACTGGATGCAAACCAACAGCTTAATGGTCTTTCTGCTGTAGTTTTGGTTCTGAAAGTGGTCAGCTTCGAAATGTTGCTTGGGACAATATATTTAGTAGTGCTGTGTTTCATGAGAGAAACCGCCTCATCCAGCTGGTAAGCAATTTATGCCCTGAAGCATGAAGATTTCATAGCCCTTGTAATTTTATCCTTCCTGGTGTCGCTGCAGGTGCTATTTTTATTCATATAAATATTTAATCTTCTATAAAACTTATTAAGCTGTTGGCCTCAGTAATATTTTTTGGCAGCAAGCTCCTTAGGTTAAAGGGACAGAGTCAAGTAGAATAGCCTAGCGCGAGATCACAGTTTTAAATAAAGATATACAAGGTGATTTTCTGAGTTTTAAAAATAGACCCCAACAAAGCTGTTTGGGGTTCAGCTAGGACGTTTCCTAATAATGCTGCCAGTCTCAGAAACATGGAGCTGATATCAGAGAAATCAGGAAGCAAAGACATTTGAAACTGAAGTGAGTAGCCGGGCGTGGTGGCGCACGCCTGTAATCCTAGCGGCTCGGGAGGCGGAGGCAGGAGAATCGCAAGTTTGAGACCAGACGCAGTCTGCGTAACTTAGCGAAACCCTGTCTCAAAAAGTAAAAAAAAAAAAAAATGGGCCGGGGGCGCAGCTCAGTGGTCCAGCACTTGCAGAGCATGCAGGCGCAAGGCCCTGGGTTCAACCCCCAGTACCGGAAAAAAAAAAAAAAAAAAGAAAGAAACTGAAGTGAGTGTAGTTAATGTCTGGCTTTCTCTTGATCTAATGAAAATAGAACATGTAAACAATATTCTTCATTTTCTGAGCATTCAGTCCTTTATGTTAAGATTTTTGTTTGACCTTTAATCTGTGGCTATATTTCCCCCTATTAGTCTTCCCTAACCCTCGTTAAGTAGTTTGCTTCTTTGAATGAATATCCCTTTTCATCTTAAAAACACATGAACTTCCCTGAGTCTCTTGGTCACCTGGGAGGACCAACTACCTATGTATGGTAGTGTCTTCTTCTTGCTACCAGATAATTGTTTTGAGATCAAGTACAGGTTTTTCCAGTTGAATTCAGCTAAGCCAGATCCACATTAGAAAAGTTGAAAATCATCAACTTGCTATATGTACATTTGGCCTGCAGCTGTAGCACTGTGGCTCTGATCCCATCAGATCTTGGAAGTTAAGCAGGGTCGGTCATGGTTAATGCTTGGATAAGAGATTGCCTGGGAATACCAGGTGCTGTAGGCTTGGGAGAAGGACCTGCAACCCACTCCCAAAAAACAATCGACCACTGAGAGCCCTATGAATAGCAGAGAAGCACTAGCAATAGTATTTTGCCTGTTGTACATAGGGTTGCTACAAGTTGGATACCCACATGACAGCACCTAACAAGAACAAATATGTGCATTTATTATCTACATTGATACAGACTAACTTTAGATTCACACATTTCTTTGTCTTTCTGGGTATTTCCAGTGGCTAGTGTATTTGCTCTTGAACGTGATAGATACTTATACGACAGAATAGTTGGGCACACTTAGATCCACCGTAGATTAGAAGGTGGTACAAATGAGTTGATCTGCTTTGGCACACCTATCAGAGAAAGCTTATGATTTTCAAGAAGTAAAAATGAATAAATGTATTATAAATAGAACATAAGCCATGGCATATATAATGTTTTTATAAATAAAGAGGACTTGGAAATGAGCTATAAGAATTCAGAGAAGGGATTGGTTATTGTTAACTTTGAAACATCAAGAGAAGGTGGTAATTCTATTAAATTTATTAATAATGGAATTAATTAAGCCTGAGGTATAGACAAGAGAAGTGAGAATGAGATGAAGAGTTGATAGTGAAAGCCGAGGCCAACCTACCATTCCATAATGGCAATAGGTTTTATGGCTCCTAAAATAGATTCTATCTAAAGAATCATTAATAGGTTTATGTGCTGGCCTAGTCCTTATTATGTGGAATTAAATTTAGGGCTAATCTTTCTTCTCCCGATTGTCATCCCTGTTATTAGTATAATTCTTCTATATATTCTCTTAGCTCTGAGTATTAGGGCCCTGTGTTTTCATGAACTCCCTCCTGAACATTCATTCTTGTTCAGCAGCTCTTTAACTTCTTATGTTATATAAGTGACAAAATCATCAACATATCAGCAGAAAGCAAGATGGTATGACCTCCCTTTGAAACACAAGTACTATTTGTATGAATAAAGCACAACTTTAGAAAGATTAACTATTTCGTGTGTTTGGCTCTTTTGAGATTCAGATATGACTTGATAGAATCCATGTAACTTCTCTACTGGCCTTACAGGAAGAGCACATTAGAATCCTTTAAGCCCATCTGCATATTCATTTTTCCAGATCTGGACAAACTTTCCAGTCTGCTGTTTCCAAACTTCTGCTCAGATTGTTAAAGGTTATTGAATAAAAATCACAAAACTGGCCATGTGGTACAATAAAATGTCATTTGGGTTTCAGTGATGCCCATCCTTCTCTCTCTCTATGGTTTGAATAGTTTGCATCTAAAATGAACTGTCTTCATAAAGCAAACATTCTGAAATATACTCATTTTTTCTAGGCCATCATCACACTTCTATATCCTTCACTTTGCTAGAATTATAGCCAAGCAACTTACTGCTCTCTTCCTGCACCTCAACTTTTTCTTCTCAAAATACTATGATTCAAGAGATCACTTCAGTAGTGGTCCCCAAGCACCCACTGTGTCCTCTTTCATTGCATTTATCACACCATAATCAAGTACTTTTTAATCTCCTATGTTAGACTGTAAACTCTGTGAGGGCAGGAACCATGGGCCTTTTACTGTAGGTGGATTTTTCAGCAACAGGAGACATTTGCATCATAATTGTTGAATAAATGAATGAAGGCATTCAGTGACACTAATGGGCAATTATTGTGAGGCTGACTGCATGTTTATATAATTCTATATTTTAGATTAAATGAAGTACCCGTGGAAATAGACTAAGTATCAAGTAGTTGCGAAAAAATGTTGAAGAAAGGCAAAATTCTTGCCATTCACCATTATTTTTATGTTTGCTATATCTGAAGATGTTGTTAAAATTTCCTCATTGATACATTGTGTATAGTCTGTTTCTTTTGATTGGATTATAACCAAGTGCCAGCTCCTTCAAACAAGTGTTCTGTGTAGTGTGTGCTGTGTCTTATCTCATGATACTCAGTATATTGCTAGTGATCTTGTGATAGGTGAATAGATGCTATTGCTTCTTAGGATGCAAAACGCAAGATGGCAAATACTAAGGAATTTCTAACTTCTGTGTAGATCTTTGGCTGTTTGTGGATATTGACTGATTTTTTTAACCAGTTTCTCGTGACATGTAAATGTAGAACTGATATAATTTATAGAGCACTGTGTTGTATATAGTGCTTTTAACTTTAAAATTAAACCATCTTAAATCAGATGTGGTGGTGCACCAGTAATCTCAGCACTCAGGAGGCTGAGGCAGGAGGATTGTGAGGTCCAGATCAGCCTGAACTACATAGTAAGACCCTGTATCTAAATCATCATAGATTTTAATGTAGTCGTCAAAGTTTACTTCCTCCAGATATGGTAGTTCTTTGACTTTCCTGAGAAATTAGGTTAGTACTAAATAGTTCCAGCCCATTCTAAGATTTTCCACTCCAAAGCAAGGGCTCCACATATGTAAGACCTGCAAGTTTAACAATACTTTTTGGCAAAGTTGCCCTGTCCTCTTGTTTGGCTACATGATGCCTGGTTCATTTTGGAGAACAGTAACTTACAAAAGGATTTTCAAATTTTTTTTTTCTTTTCCTTTTTGTTAACTACTTTCCCTTCCCAAAGTAAAATTATTTATATCCATTTCTCTCTGAAACAATTTGTCTATTCAAAGAAAAAGTTAAAGTCATTCTGCTACATCTGTAACTGAGCCATGTTCCTCTAAGTCCCATTCAGCTGGAAGGCCATTGGGCTCTGAGTTTATGCTGTGTGTATGTATATGAGGCTGGAATGCAAGTGGTTACAGCCAATAAAGGTTGTTACTCCAATGTGGAAGTGCCTGCCATACTGTGACCTCAGACCAGTTCCCTTCAGAGATAATAGCTTTTTAGATTCATACACTATTGATTTCATTTTAGTATCTATTGTTACAGTTTTACTCTGATTTTCATGGCTTATACTTTCCCAAATGCATTCATTCCTTCATAAACAAATATTTATTCAGCATCTCCTCTGTCCCAGAAATGTTTGAGGTCTTGGGGATACATCAGTATACAAAATGAGTGAAGTGTGTTCAAACATTTATTACTACCCCTTATCCTTACAACCCCAGGAAGCCAGTAGAACTTTTATTTATTATTCCCACTAGAAAATGAGATAAAATACGTGGCTTCCCCTGAGAGCACATGTGTAATGATTGGCAAGATTGGAACCAGAAGTCAGAGCTTTGTGCTCCCAGCAAACTGTAATGTTCATTGTATCTGTCAAGACCACAGGATGTGGAGTAATGGTGGTCAAGGTACCTTTGGATTGGTTCCTGTTGCATTTGCCTTTGGATTGTGACCTTCCAAAGGGCTACCTAACAGCTTATCCTCAAGAAATGACATGCCATTTTCAAACAACATCAGGGGGAATCAATTAGATGAAAAGATGGGAAGAAAGGTATTGAGTTTTTAACTTTCTTTTTGTGTATTTAGGAAGGAAAAAAAACCATTCGTGATTCAGGGAGGTGTAAAATGAAAACAGTTTTCTAAAACTCTTATGTCAGTTGAGACACTGCTAATCAGAGTGGCTTTCTCTCCCCCCTTTCCTCTCTCTTTTATTTTTTATTTTTTGGTAGGGGAGGGATGACCCTGCTGAGTTTTGGAGTATGCCTATAGCAGCTTTTAGCAAATCACAATCCCAGCAGTAGGTTCAGCTTTGAAGAAAGATTTACAAATCTCTCACTGCTTTATAAATATCTGCATTTATATCTTAAAGAAGAAGAAGAAAAAGCCCCTCACGGGTTACTCTCAGCCTTCTCACCCTCTCTCCCCCGCCCACTTCCCCTTTTCTTGCTTTCCTCTTTTCAGAAATTAAAGATTGTGATGTGTGCAGGAAATGAGGGTCTATAAAATTGTGATAAAATGTTCCTGCAAAATTGCCTTTGAATTTTCGCCTTGAATTGCAGGCAAAATGAAATTGTTCGCTTTCAGCATTGCTTTGTTTTTGACCCCTTTTTGTGAATTCTCAAAGGAAAGAAACATATTCCCATCTTTTATAGTAATCAAATTTATCTGGCATCTCTCAGCCTCTTGAATTACTTATGCTAGAGTTGACCAGCCTTGGGAAGGCCGTGGCTGGTTTATTTATTTATTGTTCTAAAGTGAGGGTTTTTGACATGAGGTTCTCATGTCATCCTGGGGGGTATAAGGAGAGAAAAGGAAAATGCTTTCTGACATCTCGTGTGTGTGTGTGTGTGTGTGTGTGTGTGTGTGTGTCATAAAGATATAAAATATGTATCTGATGAGAAATTAGGGGGAACTTCATAATCATACATCATAGACGTTTAATATTTTCACATGAGAGAAAAGTATCTTCAGTCACTGATGAAAAAATTATATGTAAAAAGAAAAAGAAATTGCAGGGACAGGCTTTGCTTTCCCACCAAAATACTAATAATTGATTGTTAACCTGTTTAGCTGGGTTTAATAAATCCTGTTTCTGTGAGTAAATAACAGGTAACATGATCACCTATAGTATTGGGGCTTTAATATGACTCTTTCCCATAATAATGCATGATCAGAGAATGCATATCAGTGTCACACACAGTAGCACTCTGTCGAGTTCAGCCTTGCCTAATAATTCTGAGTTCTCATGGAACATGGTTCTTTCTTTTTGTTTCTTTAAAAACAAACAAAAACGACAAAAAAAAAAAAAAAGAAGAAAAAAAAGCCCTAGGTTTCAGGTGCAAACGTACAGAAATCAGATTTGAGTTTCTAAACTATGTCTTTTTATATTTAGAAAACAAAATAACATACAACCATTATGAAGAATACACCAATAATACTTTTTTTTTCTACTCTTAACCTTAATCTGATTCAAGTTAAAAATTAGGAGAAATTATTTTTTGAAACCACAATAAAGGTGTTTACCCATTCTTTATTTAAATGTTTGCTTAGGAAAGTATATGAAAACATCCAACTGCTAAACTCATTGCATGCTTATAGATTTCTAAATTACAGTGAGTTAACTCTGACAAGCTCCAAGCAGTTAATTCATATTTTTCGTTTTCTTTTACAGTGTAGGCAAAATATGTCTATGCTAAAATCTGTTCTCCATACTAATTATCCAAAGGCTTTCCTTGTGTGTTTCTAGCTTATTACTTAAACACTTCTTAGATAGGAACTTGCATAGAAACCAAGACCCTTTCTTTAAGGATATTCTTATTTAGATCAATAAGCAATCAACATAAGTTTATGAAAATACAAAGTAAAAGTCAATAGGAAAATAAGTGTTATATATAATTTGAATATTTCTTGTATACTCTTTAGTGCTGTGATACCACAAGGATTTTTAAATCATTGGAATAGAGACATGCAAGTCCCCATCTAATAGATCATCCATGTTTCTCAGCATTTTAGTAGAACATATGTTGAGATTAAGCAAAAAGTTAGCATGTTTGATATAAATGGGAAGGTTTGCATTAAGTTAATTATTATTATATTTACTTTAGAACTATTTAACAATCATTATGAATTATTTTGTAATTAATTTATGCAATTGAAGGAATCTTCTCTCTTTCTTTTTTTTTTCCCCCAGTACTGGGTGGTTGAACCCGGGGCCTTATTCATGCTAGGGATGTATGTGTTCTACCTCTGAGTCACTCCCAGCCCATTTTTATTTATTTATTTATTTATTTTATTTTTTATTTTGAGACACGGGCTTGCTAAATGGTTCAAGCTGCCTTGTGATTCTCCTGTCTCAGCCTCCCAAGTCTCTGGAATTAGAGGCATAATTTTTATTTTGATAAAAAAGAGAAGAAAATGGCTTTTCAAGAAGATTGACATGCAGAAGCATAAATTTTCATGGTATTTCTTACGGAAATACAGATTTTAAGAGGATGTAGCATCTTTATGAGCCATATGTAGTAGATTAGTAACTTGTTTGTCAGTTTCTTCTCTCTTATTAAAAAGAAAAAAACTTTAAAATTTATATAAATACTTTAGTCCACCAGAAAAGTGGATTAATGTGATTTTTAATTGTGAAGGATCAGGAAGGACCAATATTTGTTTGAAATAATTTTTTCAAAGAGTTTTCTTCTGTCCCTTTTAAGAAGGCAGCATAAATACTTTTCTGATTCATACACAGTAATTTAAATATGTCCAGTTTTGCAGTTGTGCCTACAAATCAATTTAGTGTGGGTTTGTTCACATCTAAAAGAAAGTTAAACACTGACTTTGAAAGTAGAGAACCATTTCATAAGCTATCCTTTGCTTTCAAAAAACACACATTTGACTGTGATCCTTAAAAGCTTTTATTGAACTATTTTCTTTTTCTGTTTGCAAAATTCACAAAGAGCTGTTCTCCAAGCCCTCTTCCTGTTTTCCCCAGTTCGTCCTAAATTTTGCCTCAGGGGAATAAACCGCAACAGTGTTCAATTTCCCATTTTGAATGTATATGCCAACACAGAGGGCTTTTATTACAAGGAAAGAAATCAAATCATTGTCACCTAAAGTGCTAATTATGTCTGATAAATGTATGGCATACACTTAATGCAAAGAGAGCTTAGGAAATGATACACCTTCTGTAATTACAGTGACCAACCTCGCTCCATCAATCTAAATTCTTTTTCAATCCATGTTCATTTGGGTGGCTCTATTTTTATTAAGTAGCTTTCTTAAGCTTCAGCAAACCCACGTGCTGCTAATAAGGAAACTTGCAGCAAGTATTTTGGGACTGTATGCAGTAAGAAGGCATGTTACATGATACACGCCCAGATGAGTGTACAAAGATAAACATGAACCACAAGAGAATATAGTTACATTCTGCTCCCTTTGGGGCACAGAAGTGCAGAGAAGGGTAGAATTTGCCATTTTTGCCTTCCTAATGAATTTGTCTATCCAATTAACAAAGAATACCATATTTCTATTTCAGAGCCTGAAATCCTTCCATAGAGCCGCCAACAGTCTTTAGCTCCCTTCCCTGGGGACATTAAGACCCTGTGAGTAGACATGCTGCTCTAGAAACCTCTGATGATAACATTTAGGAATTATTTCTCTCACCTTATTTCTCTTCGTGAGAGAAAACCATTCTTCCCAGAGCCAAATTATCAAACCTGACACCCTTAAATAAATGAAATAAAAGTAGATTTTAATTAGACTGATGTTGTTGTTGTTAGGTGCCGTCGAGTCGGTATCCGACTCATAGTGACCCTGTGTACAACAGGGGAAACACTATTGTCAGTGCTTCTCTGCTGTTCATAGGGTTTTCAATGGCAGATTGATTTTTGGGAGGGGGTTGCCAGGTCCTTCTCCCAAGCCTACAGCACCTGGTGTTCCCGGCGGTCTCCCATCCAGGTATTAACCAGGCCCGACCCTGCTTAGCTTCCGAGATCTGATGGGATCGGATGCCACAGGGCTACGGCTGCAGGCAATTAGACTGAAGGATGCTTATTTTCTTTGAAGCTGCTCTAGGATCCTTCTTGTCCTTGGGTCCTTCTTATCCTTGAGTCCTCCAGCAGATGAAATTGTTTTTGCACATGAGCTGGTGTTTGGCTGCAGAGATGTTGTTTCAATGTGTGTGAAGTCATGCTGGGTATGAGCACCCGGGGCCAAAGGGCATGCTCAGTTTTTCATTGTGTTTTATCACCCCTCTGTGTTTTCATCCCTTTCTCACATACCCAGGGAAGGCTTGCCTTCCTGGGTTTGTTTGAGAACAATATATATTTGGGCAGACTTCTTCATTAATGAAAGCCACCCAAACCTTGCTTTTGTCGTTCCCTTTCATTGCTCTGTCTCTCTGTCTCTGTCTCTGTCTCTCTCCCCTCAATTCCCCCTCAACTCTTAACCTCCTTAACTCTTCTTAGCCTCTCTCTGACTTTCCTGTCTCTTCTTTGCTATTGTTGCTTTCTTTTTCACTTTGAATATTTAAGAGAAAGCCACTAATTCTAAAATTTATATTTTTGAAGACAATAGAGAGAGTCTTCAAATTCTTCTATTTCCTTTTGATTACCATATTAGAATCTGTAGTTTTGGGGGAAAAGTTACTGCTACTTAATTGAAGAAAATTTGTTCTTGGTAAATATTCAATTCT
>VMDO01003706.1:134056-138273 GCA_007922755.1 Pedetes capensis | reverse complement strand
ATTTTATACATCTGACAAAGGTCTAATTACTAGAATTTTAAGGAACTCAAGAAAAAAAAACCCCAAAAACCAAACAACCCCAGTACACAAATGGGCAAAGGAACTGAGTAGACAGTTCTCAAATGAAGAGGTCCATAAAGCCATGAAACACATGAAAAAGTGCTCAATATCCCTAGCCATTAGGGAAATGCAAATCAAAACAACGCTGAGATTTCACCTTACACCAGTAAGAATGGCCAAGATCAATGAAACAAACCTTTATTCCTTTTCAAAAGCATCATCACGTCACGACATTGTGTGTTACTAAGATATTAGCACATTCTCAGGTTGCATTATACAAAGTCAGCATTTAACAAGCAGAAACAGTCAAATATTGTCAATTCCATATTGAGAAGTATTTCTAGTATATGATGGCAGTGTAAAGATCTGAGTTTTAGGGAACTGTATCCATTTCTATAGGTTTTAATTGAATCATGTCTCTTTTTTGTTTGTTTTATGAATAATGGCTTCCTAGATACAGCACTGGGTATTAAGCTCAGGACAGAAGGAGAGTCAAGGGGAAATGAGGAGACATCTCATGTGACTCTGCTTAGTGTTTTCAGTCACTGTCATACTGAAAGCCACTTTTCCCTGTCTTCTAGGCTGGGCTCACTGTGTGTTTTCTTTTCTGTCTTCTAAGCTGGGCTCACTGTGTGTTTTCTCTTCAAGTCTCAGATTTTGCCTCCTTCTATAAAATGTTTCTTAGATTCCTATCCTAAATAATCATTTCCTATTACATAGAAGGCTGATATACTACTTTGCACATTCTATTTGGCTTGCCTTTAAAAAGGTATGTTCCCTGGCTCCAAACTAGATGGTTCAAGAGTAGGAGATTTTTCCTTCTCGAGATTAACTTGGTCTCATTTATGATTTTGCAGTCACAGTATAAACAAGCTACTGCAACCTTTTTAGCTTTGTGTAACTTCACGTGGTGCTGCTAGGTAATGAGACCACCTCAGTGCCTTGTTCTGCGAGAGAGTAGCTTTCTTCTCCCTGATGCTGAGGATACACTCTTCTTCAGTTTGCAGGTGGTGGGGAAGCCAACAGGAGTTTATGATAATGAAATTATAAAAATCATAAGTATATGTACAGCATTTTATAATTTCAAAGTCCTTTTTTTTTAAAGTCCTTTTAGAAGTTTTGAGTTGCTGAGTTCTAAATATTTTTAGCCCTCCCCCAGTTCATGCTAATTTGGCAGAGAAAAGAATTATGGGAAATTGCAGATTCAGCAGAACATGCATGTGAATACTTTCATTTTAATTAGACCAAATTTTCTTTATTCTTTTAGATTTTAATTAGCATGTATTGTACAAAGGGGTTTCGTTATTTCCATACATGTATTCAATATAGTTTGATCAAATGCACTCTGGTACTCTTTCTTAGGTCCCTCCCCATTCCCCCTTTATTTCTTCCCCTTCCTCATCCCTAATGGCTCCCATTTTACTTTCATGGTCCTTTCTTACCCCCTAGTTTCCACATAGGACAGAACATGTGACATTTGTCTTTTGGGGACTGGCTTATTTTACTTAACATGATGATCTTCAGTTCTATCAAATAGCATAATTTCATTTATGGTTGAATAAAAATTCGTTGTGTATATGTGCCCCATTTTTTTTTTTTTTTTTTTTTGTCCACTCATCCATTGGTGGGCACCGAGGCCGATTCTATAATTTGGCTATCATGAATAGTATTGTGATAAACATGGATATGCAGGTATCTCTACAGTAAGCTGACTTTGATTCTTCTGGGTATGTACCCAGAAATGGTGTAGCAAGATCACATGGAATTCCTGTTTTTAATAGAGTTCTGCTTGTCATGTGTATGTAATACCTCCATAAAAGTGATTAAAGACAATTTAATCAGAAGTGTCTGACTGCTGGTGAAAATGAATGACAGACATCTAAGAAGTTAATCATTATTAGCTAGAAATAGAAGGTTGGGATAAATTAAGATCTGGAATGCACTGCAGTAGTGTTCAGGTTTAACAGTAAATTCAGAAGCAGTCATTATATTACTGAATGAACAAATAATAAGAAGTCAGGGCCATAAGTGATTATTTCTAGCCCAGTTTTGTGCCTTCAGGCACATGGCTGTGATTTCCCAGCTTCAACTGGTCTACTCCATGTGTTTTCTGTGTAACTGAGGAAAATTTTTATGTAGTCCACTAGCTAGCACAAAAACCTTTCCGTTCAGTGGAAGAGAAAACTTTACTGAATGTTGAAAAGATGACTCTCTTATAACTAATGTTATGAATGGAAAACATCTGATTTTCAACAGCAATGTCATTTTTAGAAGGTCACTACTATAGCAATTTTTCTGAAATAGTTGTAAATTTCATACTGAAATGGCTCGAGTGGGCTATTTAACTTATTTTTGTGATGGGAATTCTTTGATTTGGCATTTTACGAAGGTTTTCGCTCTGCACTATGTGATGTTGGCAGTGGACAAAACATCCTCTCACCATGTTTTCCTCAGTGTGGAGATGTTCTTAGAGGAGAGGGGGGTTCATTGTGGAGGGGTGAGTGCCTTCTCAACAGATTGCCTCTGGAACAGACGCCATGACAGGGCGTGGGCACTGACTGTGCCTCCACCTCACCTATTTGGAGGACTTGGTCTATCTAGCTGACCCGTACCTGAGTAAGAAACTTAAGTAGCTTTGTCTCCTAAGACATCCTGTTCCCCAGCAATAACAGCTTAGCAGTGATGGTTTCCAATGAGAAATCACTTTCTTCTGAAATGCCCCTTGTATTTAGTTTTTTGCTGTGCTCTACTTTATAGTCATTTCTCCCTCAGAGTTTCCACCTCAGTCTCACCTGCCTTTTCATCTGACTTGGATTTGGAGTCCCCACCAGAGTGGCAGGACAGTGCTGAATCATGCTGGCCTGACTGCAGCTGCTGCCCACTGCTGGCCAGTGTGGCTGCTGTCTAGTCCTGTCCTGTGCAGCTGCTGGGTGGTGCTGTCCAGGGCAGCTTCTATCTAGTGGCTTCACACGTGTTCTTCTAACAGACTTTATCATCTGTCTTTTTGGTTTTAGTTACTTTGTTGTAGTTAGGTGTCTTTGAGTTACGTTAGTCTCATAGTGACCCTGTGTACAATAGAGCAAAACACTCCCTGACACAGTGCCATGCCTGGCACTGTGAGTGTTCCTCTGCTATTCATAGGGTTTTCAATGGTTGATTGTTTCTGGAGTAGGATGCCAGATCCTTCTCCATTTTTCAATGCTGAGGGTTGAACCCAAGGCCTCAGAGAGTGCAGAGTAGCCCTCTACCAATTGAATTAAAGCCCAACCCCTTTTAGTTACTTCATGTTGTTGTTAAGTGCATTTGAGTTGGGTCCGACTCACAGCAATCCTCATAGGGTTTTCAATGGCTGATCTTTTCCGGATTGCTTTGGGAGTGAATTCCCTTTTTAGTTACTCAGGTAGTTGTAAATACAGCAGGCATGTGCTGGTTCAGGTTTCTTCCTTTGCTGCCATACTTCTTAGCTTTATTAATGATTTTAGACTATATTTATAGAATCATTAAAGCTTTAAGAGGTTCACTTAAGATGTTGAAGGTACTTTGCTACCTTTCATGAGGGAAAGTGTATCCTATTGGACTTTCTAAAGGTCTTAGTTCATATGCCTTGTAAATGTCAATGGCTTACTATATTTAATTTGCCCTAACACTGAGTAGCTTATTGAAGATTAATACAGAATTACACCATGTTGGATTTAAAGGAAATCTTTCCATTTCATAGGTGTGAAAACAGTTTCAGAAAGAGACTTTCCTTTGATTATCTATTTAATCAAGTATTTGGCAATTAAAAGTGATCTGCATCCACATGTTTTGTACTAAAATTCCATCTTTCATTGATGAAAAAATACCTCACTATGATCTCATAATTTTTTGGTAAAGCTGTACTCTTTCCTGGGTGAGCTTTAGGTAAAATCACATATAATGTTTAATAATTTCTCAACACTTTTAATCTCAATAATTAGTGATAAGTGGTATACACCTTAACGTATTTATGAAAGATAAACTCTTCCCACTTTTAAGATGCTTATTGATGAAAGAGAATATATATAAATAGAAACTGATTGTTTGTTTAAATGAACAAAATAGTTGTTTTTAGTCTGCAGCACATTGCTATAAAACTTTTGTAATGATGCAATTTAGAGAAGTTATAGACTTTTCAT
>VMDO01003706.1:54056-129056 GCA_007922755.1 Pedetes capensis | reverse complement strand
AAATTTTGTGATTGAGTTCTGAATTTGGTCTGCTTCATGTAACTCTTGGTCTTAATGCTGCATCCCATCTTTCTATTGTAGTGTTGTTATTCTTGTGCTAATTTAGTACACTCCTCTACTTTTGACTATGCTGATTAGACTGTATTCGGTTACTGTCTTAATTCAGCTGTGATTTTCTTTATTCTCATATTATTTTTATTCTCAGATTTTTCCAATAAACAAAACTTTCAGCATATTGCCCCCCTACCTTTTCCAATTGTTGAGATCTTTGATCTTTTCTGCTCGCTTTCTTGTAGGTTTACTTAATAGAAGTGAACTTCTAACCTCTGCCTCTTATAATTCATGTTACCCTTACCATCTTAAGGTTTCTCTCATTATTTGAATTCTTTTAAGGATTGTGAATAGTTCCAAAACAATAATATAAATGTATATATAGTGATGAGGAAAAGCCTAAAACCAATTTTTATCATTTACCGTTGGAAGAATATATAAATTCATTCCATTTTAAGCCAGGCATGGTGGTGCTCACCTGTAATCCCAGCAGCTCGGGAGGTGGAAGCAGGAGGATCTCAAGTTTGAGACTAGAGGTAATCTGTGTAATTTAGCAAGACCCTGTCTCAGAAAAGGTAAAATAATGGACTGAGGGTGCAGCTCAGTGGTCCAGCACTTGCAAAGCATGCAAATGCGAGGCTCTGGGTTCAACCCCGAGTATTGCAACAAACAAACAAATAAATAAATAAATAAATAGATTCATTCCACTTAATATACTGAACTTGTTGATCAGCAACTTAATTTGATACTTAGAAGGAATGATGTCTAGTATCTTAGGAAGTACATGTTTGACGAATGTGTTTTTTTTTATTGGTTATCAGATAGCTTGATTTCATTTGTCAGTGGTTAACTATATCATCAATAAGAAATTTTTTATATCAGTTTATTATTTCAGGAACAAAATTATTAGAACCCTTATTTAATCTCAAACAGAACTTATTAATGGTTAAATTCATATCAGCATAATTTTTAAATAATTTTATTCATATTTCAAAAAGGCTTTCCTAAAATTGAAAGTGTTTTTAGATGTCTAAGCATGTTTTTAGGTTTTGTTTCACTTTGTTCTTTTGTTAAAATAGGTTAAATCAAGTAGAAAATATGCATTCCATACTTTTAGCAATAGTTTATAATAAATTTCTGTTTGGGATACTTTGAGATGATAATGAAAATTTGTTCTTTTGAAGTTTTTGTCTTAATCATCAATTATCTTTTGTTTTTGGCTGTTTTTGAGCATGGTAAATGAAAAATAGCTAGAAAATTATAAAGCACTCAATTTTTCATATTATTCCTTGGTCAACATTATATATTAACTTTATAAATTAACAAATAGGAGCTGAGTTTTATAAATCTTCATTTCCTTTATTTCTGACTTCATTATCAATTTACTGTTTATTTATTACACCAGATTCACTATTTGTATTGTAAATAATTTAGATTGTCACAAATATGGGCCTTGAAAATGGCAAGGTAATGTTATCAGCGAAACCATGAGGGAACTAGAATGTTCTCTCAAATCATTTATTAGAGCTTTAAATTGCAAATTTCATATTTTCTTAGTGTATTGAGTTATAGCCTAAAAATGAAGTATAGTGAAGTACACATTTACTTCCTATAAATAAGATTCAGGTTAGTATTTTGAATAAGAATTCATAGCAGGTAGAAGATACACATGTAACTCTCTTAGTTCAGTTGCATTTGGTGTCATTGATCCAGTACAGTAGATAAAGACCCGGTAACAGCTTGTGCATTCCACATGGAAGGTCCTCCTGTACCAGCAATGAGCACCTATAGCGCCTTTCAGTTGCCTCTTAATTTATGCTGCTCATTGGGGAAATGACAGGAGGGTATGAATTACTCTGTCTGGATAATAAACATTCCAGAAATCTTCAAAGTACATGGTCCCTTCAAAATGGCGTATTATCACATGACCTTGCTAAAAGAAAATGCTGTTCCCTAAAAATAATGTATTGCCATTTCCTTTTCCTTCTCATTTCATGTCAGAATTGCTTTAAAAATAAAACACTTTCTTTTGCTTGTTAAAAGTTCAATCAATATATATATAAGTACAAAGAATAAAGTAAATAGAATCACAAATCACATTACTCCAGGAAAGCCACTTTTAGTTTTCTGTAATGTCCTTCACGGGGAGCATCTCTCAGTTTTCAGGTATTTATAAAAATATATGTGCATAGTGTATACACTATATTCGTATATTTGTGCATGGTGTTTTGCAGCTTGCTTTATTTAGTCCATATGTTGTGCCTACTTTTCTGTGTCAGTTTATTAACACAGAGTTATATAATTTTAATCGCCTTAAAAATCTATTGTTTATTGCATTTTGATGTCATGATTTACTGAATCATGAGCATATATAATATTTCTAAGCTTTTATTGTGTAAACAATGCTATGTGTAAATCTTTTCTGCGTTGTATCTTTTGTGTAAATTCCACAACTGGCAGTGCTGTGGCAAAGGCTTCTTGTGTGTGCTGGTAATCTTTGTTAGGTCTTCCCTTTCATGCTTCCCCCGGCAGTAGATGATCTTCATTTGCTTGCATATTGGTGGGAGGTGGAAGAATGTGATTTTATGTTAAAATAAATCCAAATTTTTTTGTGGCAAAATTTAAAAGCATAAAATTTCAAAGAAATTCCTAATTTGGTTTACGTATGGTTAGTACTAAAACTCTTTTGTTAATCATTCCCTTTCCTTTTTGTTAACAATACTTTTGTAGAAAATTTTGTGAACTCTTCTATTATTTGAAAAATCAAAATAGTGATTATCCAGGAGAAGAAAACAATATTTAATATATTATGTTAGAATCCATGTTTTAGGTCTACCATTTGAATGTATATGCATTTTATTAAACTTCTGAAGTTCCAGGCAAATTTTAATAATGAAGTTTATTTAAAAATGTGAAGATTAATGATACATATGACAGCCAGTGCTCTGTCTTAAAGCTAGCGGTGGGAGGAGCGTTGCTGTTTTTAAACGTTGCCAATGAGTAGGACGTCTAAGGTATCTCAGACCATACAGAACTCAGCAAATACAGGTTAGGGATTGTTATTATAATAGAATCCACCTTTTTAAGGACTAGAGACTTTTTCTCCTCCTTCATAGTTGATGATAGTGAAGGGGAGGCCCATCCTTACCACCCTGTAATTCTTAGCCACTTTTGTCACTTGTCAAAGTCAAATGAAAGCCTGTAACTGTCCTATATTCAAATGCTTAGCGCCATCCAGAGCTGATCAGAGTGAGGGGATGCCCTTCCGCCTTGGTCTTGTGGAAGTCATCGTAACTCGCATTGTGGTGGCTGAGACTGGTCCTTGCTGGCAGTGTTGCCCCTAACGGGGTGCTTCTCTTCACCCAGCCTGCTGGCTCAAAGTTGTGATGCTGCTAATCCTTGCCAGGGTGACAAGACCCTGGCACTTTCCATTCCTGGATAAAGAGTTGCTAATCAGTGGGCCTCGAGAGTGTCCATTGGATTTTTCTTTATAAAGCTCTGAAAATGTCTAAATTACTTTAAGGATGCACAGTGCTTACTTTGTGGAGAAAAAAATTTTCCTTACCCATATTAGCAGTACTTAAGTTAATTTTCTGAGTTGCTCTATGTGGTTTCTTTTATATCTCATTAGATTTTATTAGAGCAATTTTAAAAGCAGATTTGAAAGAGTGATTCAGTCTTACCAGAAAATGTATAAGCTTGTTCTGATTCCTCATGAAAAACAAAATTCATTATTCCTACCTTTGTCATCTTTATGTGTCTTAAGAATCAGGGAAGCAGTATTGTGTTACTTTGGGTCCATTGTCTGCTGTGAATGACAGAGATAATGTGTTTTTTATCAATATTAATCCTTTCTGGGGAACAGTTTCAAAAAGGTCAGTAATGACGGAGCAAAAAATTTTCAAGAGAATGCTTTATAACGTGCCTTGAAAACGTGAAGCGATTTAACAAACTTGATTGTCCTTGACTGCAGTGTAAAGGTTGCATAGCGGAGGCTCAGGACCTTACCAAGAATACAGAATAGCTGCAGTGCGTCCGGGGCCTCAACATTCCAATGTCTTCGTGAACACTTTTAATAACTGATATGACCTGCAGCGAGAAGATTGGCTCAGAACTTAGTTCACTTGAAGTTGAACATATTTCATTGTGTAAAAGGAAAAAATAATTATGTAAAGAATTCTTCTTTATGTAGTTGAATTATTTGTAAATCACCACGTATTTGTAGGCCAGTCTAGTGATTTTTTTGCAGGAACTGTTATTAAAAAAATTTAGGTACTCTGTTTTATTAAATTTCCATCATCACTGAGTTTCTAAAAAGCCAAAAACAAAACCTCTGAGGGCCGGTAAGTAGCTCAGGGATAGAGTATGTGCTTAGCAGTGAGGCTCTGGCTCAATCTCCAGAACCAAAAAGTAAAACATACCTCTTAGTATTTTGGGGTTGGCCATCTTGTTTTCAAAACTGAGTATCCAATCAGAGTTTTTTTGTATGCTTGCCATGTGACAAATGTATAGCATTACCAAGAAAGAATATATTAATTACTCTAATTAACATGTGACTTTGGAAGTTTTAGATGAATCAGTATGTGACTCTTGATTATTTGTATTCTTGTGGGAATTTTTCACCACTAGATGCAAATACCAGGCTAAAAATATTGCCTGGTTTATACATGGAGAGCATATTCATCTCAGTAGTACTGTATGTCTAAGAAAACAGAAAGTAATTAAAACGGTGATTACGATAGTAAATCTGAAATGTCTGGTTATTTGTGTTTCATTTGTGCTCCCATCTCTGAGAAGTTAGCTTTTTGCACAACAACCTACCATGATTATCTGATATCCTCCGGAAGGTTAGCCGAGTTGTTTCCTATATTACTTAGGAAAAAATTTCTTTTCACAATTGAAAATGTCAGCATCAATTTACAGTAACACTAAGCATGCTCTGGCTTTCTGAGTGTTATCCTCCTCCACCTCCCTCCCACCACCCTGCCAAGGCTCTGGCTGTGACAGTTTGATTAGATCATCAATCCTCACTGTTAACAGCACTTTCCTGAACACCTGGCTGCTGGGTCACATCTGAATTCAGCTCCCGTTGTTTCAGGGACCCGACATGCATTCACCATAGCAATTTACATTATGTGCACAAATTAAAAGTTACCTTGTAACAACAGTTTACTTTAAAAAATGACCTCTTTTCCTCCCATGTTGCAGTTGTGCTATGCTGTAAGAGGTGCACTTTGGTACGATAAAGTCTTTTCTAGAACACGGTCACCTGCCATGGTGAGGGTGTTCCTTTTTCGCTTCTCACTTAGACTCTGAGCTCAGAATTTCTATAATGAAAATAATCTTGTCTTTTAGCATCTTGTGCCACTTAAAAATATGCTTTGATTGCGATTTTAAAATTTGATTACATTTTCACCATATTTAAGCCTAAATAAATAACTGCATTTGTCATATAGGACTGAAAATCTTTTTGCTTTCGGCTCCTAAATCCTCCACTTGAACTGCCACAATGTCTGATTTATACTTTTCTATTTATAGTGGTAGCGATAGAGATAAATACCTACTTACATTTTCAATGTAAATTGTTTAGTAGCAGACTGCAGCATAAGCACACAGTTAAATCTCTTGTTATTGGATTTTTGATATCATAATTATCTTTTGTTTTCCCCACAACTTTTTATTTTTGTAACGAGGAGAAATGTAAACATCTTACCATAAAATGTCTTATACTTTGGAGTGGATCCCTGCTTTCTGTTGCTCAGTCAGGTCTTCCTTGTGGTGACTGAGGCGCAGGTGGGGATGCAGATGCTCATTAAAGAATGTCTTCCTGGGCACAGTGGCCTATAATCCCAGCAACTCGGGGGGCAGAGGCAAGAGGATTTCAAGTTTAAGGCCAGAGGCAGCCTACATAACTTAGCTAGAGTTTGTCCCAAGATGAAAAGGTAAACATGGGCTTATGTTGTGGCTCAGTGGTGGAGCACTTGCAAAAACATTTGTGAGGCCCTGGGTACAACTCCCTTGTTGTTGCGGTTGTTGTTAGGTGCTGTGTAGTCCAGTCTAATTCATAATGACCCTGTGTACAACAGAGCAAAACACTCCCCAATTCTGTGCCAGGCACATGATCTTTTTTTATGTTTAAGCCTATTGTTGCAGCCACCATGTAAATCTGTCTAGTTGAGGGTCTTCCTTTTTTCCTTGACACGCCACTCTCCCGAACATGATGTCCTTCTCCAGGGATTGCTCTTTTCTGACAACACATCCAAAATAATGTAAGACACAGTCTAGCCATCTTTGCTTCCAAGGAGCACTCTGGTTGTACTTCTAGGACAGATCTGTTGGTTCTTTTGGCGGTCCATGGTGTATTCAATAATCGTCTCCATCACCATAATTCAAAAGCATCAGTTCTTCTCTTGTCTCTCTTATTCAGTCCAGCTTTCAGAAGCATATGATGCACATGAAAATACTATGGCATGAATCTAGTGCACCTTTGTTGTCTTTGACATCTTTTTAGCACTTTGAAGAGGTCATTTGCAACAGCTTTTCCCAATGCAATGATTCTTTTCATTTCTAAACTGCTGCTTCCTTGAGTACTGATTGTAGGACCAACTAAAGCAAAATCTTGGACAACCTCAATCTTTTCTCCATTTATCATGAAGTTGCTTGCTGACCCAGTTGTAAGAATTTTTGTTTTGTTGATGTTAAGTGCAATCTATGCTGAAGGCTGTGTTCTTTGATCATTCATAAATATTTCAAACCTTCTTCACTTTCAGCAAAGCTGAGCTGTATCATCTGCATAAAGCAGGTTGTTAATGAATCTTCCTCCAATCCTGATGCCAGGTTTTTCATTAATTGCAACTTCTCGGATTATTTGCTCAACGTAGAGATTGAAGACATATGGTAAAAGGAAAACAGCCCTGACATACACTTTTCTTGACTTTAAACCATACAGTGTTTCCTTGTTTACAGTTACAGTGTTTCAGTGTTCTGCTTGAATGACTGCTTCCTGGTCCATGTACGGATCCCACATGAGTACAACTAAGTGTTCTCATATTCCCATTCTTCACAGTGTTATCCATGATTTGTTGTGATCTACACAGTCAAATGCGTTTGCATAGTCAATAAAACACAGACATCTTCCGGCATTCTTTGTTGTCGGCTAATATCCATCTGACATTGACAGTGATATTCCTTGTTCCACGCCCTCTTCTGAATCCACCTTGATTTTCAGGCAGTTCCCTATCTGTATACTGCTGCCACAAAAAATTATGAATTAAAAAATAAATAAATAAATAAGTAAAACCAAAAAGAATGTCTCTAATAAGATAGGGAAAAGAATCAATATAAATTGCATCTGTGATTCTAGCTGGAACTTACCAATTTTAAGGTTTTAATTGTTTGTTATTATGAGGAAGTTTGAGCATTGTACAGCCAAATCAAGGTGACTTGGTCATCTGATGAGAAAACCATGATATCCCTACTTAACTTTTTGTGATTATTGTTCGTTTGCTGGAAGACTATGTGGAGATGGACCCATTACAAAGACTTTCCTGCTTCTAGCACACTTTTTTTTCTAGTGATGTAAATATTTTTGAATCATTTGAAACTTTCATCCTCATTTTTTGTTTGTTGGTTGGTTGGATTTCTGATGAGATCTGGCCTGATCAGGGTGGCATGGCCATAGATTTCTTTGGACTTTTGCGAAGGGTCTTGCTCTCTATATAGCCTATGCTGCCCTCCAAGTTTCGTTACTCCTGCCTCAGCCTCCTGAGGGAGTGATTATGGGCACTCATTGCCACACTCAGCTTTATCCTGACTTTTAAATGGCTTATTTATGTGTACTAGGACCTGGGGCCATCTTTTTAAATATTTCTCAATATTTTTATGTAAAATTGTACCTGGTGGAACTCAGGAGCAGTGAGTGCACGTTAGGCTGCTGCAGCCGTGGCTTGTATCCCAGTGAAACCCTTCCACTTGGTACCACTCACACTTTCCTTAGCATGGCTAATGTCCTTAACCCAATACTCATCATATCTCAGAACATCTGGGATGGTTGTAAATTGTTAAGCTTTTGTCAGTGGCACAGTGTGATATGCTGGGAAGTTCATCCGATTACCAATCAATCAGTTAACCTAGTTCATATTCAGTGTTTTCTATATCCAGCTGTGTGACCTCCTGTCAGTTACTTTAAATCTCTGTGTTTGTCTGTGCCCATGTAGGATTACAGAATCAAACCCGGAGCTGCGGATAGAGGACCTGAGTTCCAGCCGTGTCTCTAAAATAGAGCCTATTTCTTTGCACAAATCTCTCTGACTCTCTGAGTCTTAGTTTCATTATCTATAAAACTGATAAGATAAAATGTAGACTTGTCAGGATCAAATAAGATAATAAATGAAGAGTATTATAGGGAAAAAAATGTCATAATACGTAAAATTCTAGCAGAGGATTATTAAAATCCAGTAGCTAAATTTTAATCCTAACACTACCATGTTATTAACTGATATAATCTGGCCAAATTACTTAACCTCTGATACTCAGTTTGCTTAACTAAATATTTGGGGAATAATAGTTTTCTTAACAGAGTGCTTTACATCAAGAATGTATTTGACCCCTGACTTGCCTTAGCCTTGTACATATTAGTAAGTTAGCCAAAATTTTCTGCGACTTGGACTGGTTTTAAGTTTCAGGAATAGAGGGGGAAGTGTGTCGGTCAGCTTTCTGTCACTGTAATGAAATACCTGCAATCATTAGCTTATGAAGAGAAGAAGATTTATTTTGGCTCATAGTTTTGGAAGTTCTAGGCTATGATTCCATAGACCCATTACCCTGGGCCTCTGGGGAGTGTGTGCCAGATGGCTGGAGTGGGGAACACATGGCCAGAGCAGGGACAAACCGCTCGCTTCATCAGCCAAGAGGCAAAAATAGAAGAGGAAGGGATGGGCCTCCACTGTTCCCTTCAAGCTCAGTGACCTAGGGAGCTGCCCTTAGGCCCCACGTCAGGAAGGTTTTACCGCCTGACAACAGGTGTCATGCTAGGGGCTAAGCCTTGAACACACAGAACTTTAGGGGGACTTAGCCCACGTCAGCAGTGAGTAAGATGGACAGACTTTACTCATGGGGCTTACCTTCTCACAGAATCAGAACCTAAGTAAATGAGCCCCCCTGTGATTTTACAGAGCACTAGGTGCCGCACAGGTAAAGATACTGCACTATGGATCAGGAAGTGGCAGGTGGACAACTGGGTAGTGATTTTTCAGTAGACAGTTCAGAGAAGACTAATGTAAAAACAGTATTTGAGATACTTGTAGACTCACATATAGTTATAGAAAGTGATCCAGAGAGAGCCCAGGTATCCTGAGGCATTTTGAATAGAAACTTGAATGATGCGACAGAGTGTATCAAAGAATATTCCAGACCGAGGGAATTGAAAGTGCGGAGATTGTGGAATATGGTCAAAGTATGGTGGCTTTGATTTAACAGAATCACCGTGGCTCTAATACACATAGCCACAGAGGCAAAGGCTTTAAACACACGCAGCAACAGTTGGACCACACTGTGTCGAGAGTCATGAGGAGGAGTTTTTCTTCCTTGTACCAGAGATATTCATGCAAGGATGCTAAGAGGGCAAGTGACACTGGAGACCCCCACTAGTTGCACAGCAGAGCCCTGCTGACTTGTCCCAGCAAAAATTTTCAAAACCTGGTAACTCCTCACATTTATAAGTTGACATCTGGATATTTTCATGCGAAGTTTAAATAGTTGGATAGGATGTAATTTATACTGTAGGGTGAAAACTGACATTGTGAAATAATTCTTGTAACACTTAAAATATATGCAATAGGATGTGAACATCATGATGATTTGGTATCCACTATCACTTAAAAATGGGCTGGGATTTAGCTCAGTTGGTAGAGTGCTGCACTGCAGTCTCTGAGGTCCTGAGTTCAATTCCCAGCACTGCAAAAATGGGAGAAGGACCTGGCAATCTACTCCCAAGGCAATCCTGAAATAACCTTTGAAAACCCTATGAGGGTCGCTATGAGTCAGATACCGACTTGACAGCACCTAACAACAACAACATCATCACTTAAAAACACAAGAACATCTTAACCATCAGAAAATTTATACTTGTTTTTCTTCTTGAGCTCCTGTATCTCTCTCACCTCTCACAGATTTTATTCTGTATGTTTTTTGTGGACATGTTTAGATGATCATCTTGTCATTTCTGAGTAACAATATGCGATTGGCCTTTGTATTTATGAAGTGTCAGTTTAGCTTTGTGTATTTGTGGATTACCCCATCCGTAGAAATAGCCAACATATCAAAAATGCCAAAAAATATCACATCTGTACTAAATGTGTACAGACTTTTTTCATTATTCCCTAAACAAGATAGCATGACAAAAATTTACTTATCATTTATATTGTATTAAGTATTATGAATAATCTATACTACTGTAATTATAAAGTATTTGAGTTTGAACAGATTAGCTTAGGGTGGGAGAACAAAGAAATATTTTAATACAGTATATATTCCAGCTTCCTATCTTTACATAAAAATAAAGTGTTGACACTCATAAGAGAAAAAAATAATCTAGAGGTAACTTAATGTTGACTTGTCTAATCCATGCCTCATGGGCCATATGTGGCCCAGGACAGTAAGGTAGCCTCATTGAATCTTTTTAACATCATATGTTTTTTAGCATTTATTTTCTTCATGACCTCATATGTAGTTCCAGTTTTGAGGTTCCAAAACTGATACTGCAAATATTCAGAGGACAATACCTAATTCTTTAAAACATACTGGGATGGTGCCATATCAAATTCTCACCTTCAAATAAGCATAAATATGTTACATTCAGTACCATGAATCAGGTTAGTTCTGTCGCTTGCCATCTGGTCAGTTGAGTATAATCAGGTTGAATTTGAAGTGATTCAAAGCTGTTTGAAGCCACTTAAGGGTGCATCAGAGATTACATATGCTTTTGGCAACTTGGCAAGTAAAATGCAGCAATTGCTGATGATATTTTTGAAAATCTAATTCAACTCAGTTCCAGACACTAAATTGATCATCACAAAATTTACTTGAAAAGTCATTCATAATTGCAACCACTTCCATCAAACCAGACATTAATAGATGGTTGTTGTTATTTGCCATTGAGTTGGGTTCACCTTATAGCAACCCTATGTACAACAGTACGAAACACTCCCCAACACTGTGACATGCCTGGCACTGTATCAGTGCTTCTCTGCTCTTCAGGGTTTTCGATGGCTGATTTTTGCAGGAGTGGGCTGGTGGGTCCTTCTCCCAAGCCTACAGCCCCTGGTGTTCCCAGGCGGTCCCATGTGAGCACTAACCAGGCCTGATCCTGCTTAGCTTCCAAGACCTAATGAGATAGGACGCCAGGGGGCATGGCTGTAGACTATTGATATATTTGTTTTGCAAAAACAAGATCAGATTTCCCACTAGTTTTATATTGTTCTTATTTCTCTAAACTTTATAATAAAAATGTATAAAGAAGTCTTATGTGTATACATTAAGTATATGGTATAATTTATGTGCAGCCCAAGACAATTACTCTTTATGCGGCCTAGACAAGCCAAAAAGTTGGCCACTTCCACCTTAAAGTGCAAGAGGATTTGTGTAGTTGATATGCAAATACTGTGCCATTTTATGTAGGGGTCTTGAGCATCTGAGGATCTTGGTATCTGTGGAGGGCCCTGGAAGCATCCCTCATGGGGATACCTACACACACCTTCACACACTCAAGGTTCTTATTTTTTAATATCTTTGACCATAAAGCTCAAGGTGTTAAAAATTGTGTTACAATTACTGTTAATACACAGTTGATTGAAGGGACAAAAGTCTATGAAAGTTTGATAATAAACATAAAATGTGTTTTTAATTTGTGTGCCTTTGGACAAATGTATTTATTCCTGGAATGAAACAAAGCCTGGTGAAAATATAGGAAATATAAATAATATAGGAATGATATAGGAAATATAGGAAATATGAATAATACTGAGATTCTAAAATTGGGCTTATAAATGGGGTTCTGATGATTATTAGGTATATTGTTTATATATTACATGTTTTCATATTGATTGTTTTATGTCATAAGGCAGGATCAACCACAGGTTTTTAAAGTTCACCTAATGAGTGCACGGTAGGAGTGAGGAAGTAAACAGAGAAGGGCTGGCCGAGTGGCCCTGAGTGAAAGATGTGTGCGTGTAGGGAGAACTGTGAGAGCTAATGGTAATGTTTTTCCATGAAGAAAATAAATTATAAAATTACCTCTGAGAAAATGTTTCTTTTAAGGATTTCAGCTGTCTGTGGAAAGTAAATATAGCCGTTTTTACCTCTTTATCCTGGAAGCCATAAGGAATGTGCAGCCTAGATGCCCACACCTTGGAGAACGCACTTGCGCTGTGTCAGATTCACACAGTAATTGCACATTGTGTGCGCTTTACAGCATTATTCCCAGGAGTCTTTAAAAAGAACCATTCAAATGTCGAGTATCATCTGACTCTTCGGTAAGGCGTGGAGCTTTGCCATGAGGAGTGTTTGCTTATTGTTGTTCTTGCCTATGTGTTCCCTATTTTTTACCTCTTTTGTTCTGCATTGTTCTGACTTAGGTGTGATGTCTTTCCCTGGCGATTATACAGGAGGGGTGAGACCCTAACTCTACACAAGCATTTCCAGGTCTCCCTCCTTGTGTATGGTATACTTGAAGTCAGAACATCCAGATTTAGGTCAGGCGCCCTGTGTGTAATGTCTTGCTTCTACTCAATGTATTTACGCGCAAGGAAACACTGAAATCTGTAACCCAGGGTTATGGCATCAAGTATGTATGTATGTATATATGTATGTATGTATGTATGTATGTATGTGTATGTGTATGTAGATAAGTATGTGTGTATTTATTTGAGAGAGAGTCACTATGTAGCCCAGTCTGTCCTTGAACTCACAGTCCTAGTGCTGAAATTGCACATGTGCATTACTGCAGCAGGCTGACATCTTGGTTTTACAAAGACATTTCAAGTAAAAATCACTTCTCTAGTGTCCCAGTAGGTTTTGCCACCTTGGCGCAAAGTTCAGAGTGGCTGGGAAGAACACCTCTCTTACGTTGAATTTGAGAAAGAGCATTTTGAAATAAAGAGGATGTCGTTAAGGGTAACTGGCAAGTGCTTCCACTTCAACAGCTTTATTTGGCTGGTCAATAAAATGAAAGTATATATGTGGGGTGAAGGATCAGGAGGTGATTACTTGACATGATCTGTGCTACGTCTCCTTCCAAAGTCTCTGTGTACCTTCAGAGCACATGGAGGTCAGTGATGTAAGCTGAAGGTGGCGGCAGGGACGAGGAATGAAAGGGGAGAGGTGACAGTGGTGGGGACCACAGTAATTGGGGTGGTCAAATTATGATAAATTTTGAAGGCAGAACTGTTGGACTTGTCAAAGGATTGATTGTTAGGTACATTAAAAGTGAAGAATCAAGAATGGAATCAAAATTAGGCAAATGAAGATGTCTGTGACTGAGACAGAGAAGCTTGTGACACGTTTTGAGCTGCCTTTGGGAGTCGAGAGAGAGATTGGAAATCATGTCAGACGCTGCAGTGGGGGTATTGAGTGGGAAGTCATATGTGGGATTTTAAAACAGAAGACAGAGGTGAGGGCTGAAGCTCATGGCCTGTGCTAGTATCTATCCCTGTGAAACTGGTGGGAAGAGAGGAAGGAGACTTGCGGAGCCCAGAGAGGAGAAGGAAGCCGCAGTGGTCTTCAGGATAAAGTAGTATGTGTAAGGCAGAGTGGCTCATGGGTATTTTAACGCCAAGTAACACACCAGTACTCAGAATTAGATATAATCAGATTCTTACTGAATCTCAATTTATGATTGCTGAACTGGGTGATATTTGACATTCCACCCATCTTCCAGGCACTAGGCTTCTGTTACTTCAGATGTCAAGACTCTGTGGCCTCGGCCCCGAGCCCTTGCTAGTCAGTGTGGTTCTGGGGGTGGCAATGACAGCAGATATCAGCAGGTCTCCTCACTCCTGAGGATGACCTCTGTGTTGTCCAAACTGTCCTCAGGTCATTCTGATGTACGGGTCAGTCAGCTGCAGCTCTCCTTACGTTCTTGTCCTGTGCGTTGCTGTGAAGGGGATCCTCTGGGTGCCACCTTTTCCATCTTCCTCTCCTGGACCTTTAGTGAACCGTAGCGTGAGCGCTGTGGTGCTGCCTGAGAACAATGTTAGTACCCTTAGTACCGTTAGTACGGTTAGTACCATATCTTACAAGGCTCCTAGCAAGAGCTGTTTTTTCAGACTTTTTATAAAGACCACATTTTTATTTGTGGTTTTAAGATAAGTTAATATAATGAGAGATGTTTATTCTGATTTATTATTTTTATTTTTACATTAAAAAATGGTAGTTTCACAGATAGTCTTTTGTGCATCATTAAACTTACAGTTACTTATTTGTAATTTTGTGAGTCTGGTGTTTGGTTTTCTTTTGTATCTTAAGATGTTGGGGAAAGCTTCACATGCATTCTCTTGTTTCATATTGTATTTAACCACCAAAGATGACGTAATTTTTCGTTAGTAATCTTATCACTTGATACACTAGGTGGTCATTTTAGAGTTCATTACGCCCATGCTGTGACTGTCGCGTGTGTCTTAATGCTGAGTAGCACTGTCCCACTCCATCCTGCCCTCAGTCCAGTACCGTCTGCAGATAGAGAGGGCAGCACAGGGTCTGGCTTAGTTAGCTCCGTTCCTCTCACTGTGGGCCTGCGGTTTTATCGTTTCCTTTACACTTTTCCACTGTCTCGGTCTTATACTCTCCGCAGCTCTGAGGGTCCCTCGGTGTGTTCCTTCACCTTTATGTTTTCCTTGACTTCACTGACTTAATGTTTACCTATTCTGTATAACTGTTTTAGAAAACATCTGCCATTTTCCCCGTGTTTATTTCCTTCTTCTCTTCGAATACTGCAGAACAGCAGAGTGTTTGAGAGCATAAGCCTGTGTCACACAGTTCTGGATTGGTTTCTTGCTTCTGCCACTTAGGCATTGGGAGACAGACCTTCACAGGAAGTTTAGAGTTTCTGTTGTGTGGAAGTAATAATACTCCTTACCTCAGAAGATTGTGAAGTGTAAATGAGGTAGAAATTTTTGAATGCTTCTTAGCAAACTACTTACTAAGCTGCTTACAGGGACTTCTTTAATCTGATTCTAATATTTTAAATCTAGTGTCTCTCTCTACCTTCAGAACAAGAATTTGATTCTCTTATATTTTATTTTCTCGGATGACCTGTTGTTAATCATTTGACTACAACAACTCTTCATTCCACCTCTACTGACTTTATGATTTTCCTTTTGACTTTTGACTAACACCCATTTGACTTAATGTGGCGCGTGTGTGTGTGTGTGTGTGTCTGTGTCTGTGTGTGTGTTTCTGCTATGAGGTTGGATGAGCTTGAAAGTGAGAGTTATGTCTGTTGGTCTTCAGTTGCAGAGCTCCTTGGTTGTTCTGTCTTTGAATATCGCTTCTGTCTCTCCTCCTTCTGAGACTTCAGGTACTCGGATCATCGGCCTTTATGTTGATCCCTTGTTTCAAATGCTGTCATCTGTTCTTCCCATTCTTCCCTTTAGTCTACAGTGTGATATTTTCTGTTGCCCGTGGCTACTACTGTTCTTTGAAGCCTTCCAATGAATTCTTAATGAAATATACTTGACACATAAATATGGTACATATTTATGGGGAGGTGAATGATCTTTTGATGCTTGTATACATTGTATAATGTTCAAATCAGGGTAAACGTGCATTTCCTCAAGCATTTGCCATTTCCTTATGGTGAAAACACTCCAGATTTTTTACTTTTTTATATTTCATTTTTTCATTTGAGAACATTCACCTGATTTTTTCCTCATAGTTTATAATTTTCTGTTGTAGTTCTCCATTTTTTCTTCCATTTTTGTCCTTTTCCCCTCTCTCCTTTGAATTGGTGACGATAGTAATTTCAGTCTTTGGTTCATTTTACCCTACACCACTGGTTGCATTTTCTTTCCTATCTACTGGTGTAGTGATTCCTTGGTTATGTGGTCAATGTGGTGAGTGGAAAACACAGAGGCCCGGATGTTGTGGTGTAATGGGGAGGATGACCCCTTTCCTATCAGGTCAGACACATGGGGAGGCAGCCTCATCCAGCATGGGATAGAGCATGGAGGCTAGCTCCCAATTTGAGCAAGACTGCTCTCCTAGTGTTTCCCATTGTCTTTTGTTATGAGCATCTAGTGTTTTGTTTGAGCCTAGGCAGGGGAGTATGGAAAACTGTAGGAGGTCCATTTGTGTCATTGTAGCTTTTGAGCTTAGTTCTTCAGGTGCAAGCCCAGGTGCAAGCCCCATGTGTCTTGGATGTGGGCCTGAGCTCTCGAGGGTGAGACTGTTGGTGGCAACACCCTTTTCTCTGGGAGAATTTTGTGTCCTCTGTGCTGTGAGGTTACAAAAAACCTCCTTTTCTCTTTTCCTTCACACCTCACACCTTGCAAAAGCCAGTGTCCTGAGGAGACCGATCATTCAAATAAGTTTCCTCTCGTAACTGTCAAACCAGTCCTGTGTGAAGGCCACTATTTCTCCTGGTTTTCTTTTATCCAGTGGAGCTTCTTGTTCTGGGGCAAGCCACATGTGCAGGTGACCTGGAATTGCCACATGACCTGGAAGAAAAAGTGGCCCACTGTCATCTGCTTCACCAAGAGGGGCTCTTCCGTCTCGTTGGTCTGATTCACCAAGGCCTGGTAGATCCCACAGCTTCCTTGATATTTTAAGAACACACGAATCCCATGGTTCTTGCCCCTTTCCGAAGTGGCCCGAGAGATCCTCTTCATGAATGTCTTTAGTTGTGTTGCCATGGCTGCCTCCATGTCCTGAGTCCATTGAAAATGTTTACCTCTCATGATCATTGTGGCTTTGAGGAAGAAGTTGCAGAGTGCCAGGTCCAGGGAGTAAAGTAGATGAGGACCCACAGTAATGTTTTTATTTGACAGGAATTGCCTCATCAGAATCAATGTGTGACCTGGAATGTAGGACCAGAGAGGACCTCCAGAACTGCTGCAGAGTGCGTCAGAAATGATGGGATGAGTGTGCGTGAAACCAGGGGAAGGATTTGGAGGGGGGTTAATGGGAAAGTGTCTTTTGATGTAATCAATTTTTTAAAATTTCAACATTCTTACCTTTTGATCACATCTCATATGCGTATTTTTGTGCTAGGCTACCTGATTTTCTTTTTAAAAGTTAGATGTTTTCATCCACATTTGACTTTAGACTTTTCCAGCATCATCGTGGGAAGTTTTCCAGTACAGAGACACATACAAGAGCAACATGGAGTCACCCCACCCTCACCATTCTGCACCCGCAGTGGGTGGCATTATGCTGTTAGCTGTGTCCCTGTTTTCTCTAGCGCGTCCCTTTCCCCTTCTCCTGTAGGAAACCAGTTTTATTTTTCCCCAATACTAATCAAACAGTTGTTGAATACCATTGATTTTTCCATTATTATTTAGGCCTTTTACAAAGATTATAAATAATTTGTCTTAAATTCACACCGTGAGCAGGTATACGGACCAAGGTGTGAAGCCAGGTGGTGTGTGTTGAATGCCACCGTGTTCACCTGCTATCCTCAGTTGCTTGGGGGTACACACAAACTGAATCCTCTTTCTTTTTTCACCCCCCACCCCATGAATTCCTGATGTAACTTTAATAGCATAAGTTTTTCCTACTTTCCTGTGTTGAGATTATTTTTCTTGAAGCATTACTTCTTGGTTATTTTGCTTCCCGATTCCACAAACAAACCAATAGTGTTCTGTCCCACCCCACAGCATTGAGAGTTCACCATATGTCATTCCAGTCTCTGCGTGAATTACAATCCCTTTTTCCACACAAATCTTTTGGATTTGGAACATGAACATTATTATACTCACAGATATACATATTCTTATTAAAAGTGATAGAAAGTATTAGAAGCTCTTTATGAAAGAACAATTATGGATTCTTGATTTAGCTGCCTAAAGAAAATTCCTTGCAGCCGGGCACAGTGACGCACGCCTGTAATCCCAGTGGCTCGGGAAGCAGAGGTAGGAGGATTGCAAGTTCGAGACCAGAGGCAGTCTGCATAACTTAGCGAGACCCTGTCTCAAAAAGTGAAAAAATGGGCTGAGGGTACAGCTCAGTGGTCCAGCACTTGCAGAGCATGCAAGCGCAAGGCCCTGGGTTCAACCCCCAGTACCACACACATACATACACACACACACACAATTCCTTGCTTCTGGGTGATTATCATATCATGATATACTTATTGATATTTTAGCTGATGTTGAGTTTTATGTGAGAAATTAAAGGGTTCACATTTGATTCAGCATTGTATCATATTCATTTTCTAAAAAAAAGCATAAGTATAATTTTCTTCTAAAATTAATATTTCATTAATTGAGGTTTTACTCATGTCAATAACAATCGCAGCCCTTTAGGTCTTTTGCATTCCCATGTCATATTTTGACTTATTCTGTGGGACTGACTATTCCTTGTCTTGCTTTTCATAAGAAATTGGGTACTTCAGGAAGAAATTCTGTTTCTACCAACACTTTAAAAAATCTTTCTGGTTTTGATTTCTTAATCTTCACTTTGTTACTAATTATCCATTTCATTTCTTATTATGTAACAGTATTCTTGGCATTTTGGTTGTTGGGTGGCTTTTATTTACTTAAATCTAGAATTTGGCATTTAATTTGCATTTCTAACTGAAGAGTGATACAGTGAGATATAACATTTGTCATTTGAATTTATATCTATAAAATTCAATAAGCCAAACATTCTAATATGTACCTAATTTTTATAAATTGCTGAGAGTATTATTCTGTGCATTTTAATATGCAAATATATTGATGGTCTTATCTTTTGATCAATATTTCTATCAACAGGAGTTTATTATAAAGTTGGGGATACAATTTTGTGCTAGATGCTAAATAAGGAATTGTTTTCTGTAGGCTTTCATCCTATTTCATGCTTTCTTTTCTTTTCTTAAGTTTACCGAGGACCTTATTGATTTCTCTCCTATGTTTGTGTATTAAAAAATGTCTCGCTGAGTAAAATTTTGCTCACTGTTAATTATTCTTAGGCTTGATTTTTTTTCTTTGAGATGAAAGTTTAATATTCTTCAGTGTTCCAGCACACATTCTGAACTCTGACTGTAGAATTCCCATCAGCTGATGCATGGTCAGTCTAGTTGTTAAACTAAGTTCATGCCAGTGGATCATGCTGCTTCTACTGGAGAAACACAACAGACTCACATGCCTCACGTTACTCACCCTTTTAGCAATGTGAAGTTCTAGGTTCTTATGTCCAAAAATTGCAAGGAATAAGCTTTGCCATCTTTACTACAGTCTCGTTGTTTTTTATGATGTATCTGAGTGATGTCTCCTTAGAAAACTAGCAGTTCTTTAGTCCCCCTTCCTGTGATGAAGTTTGCATGCCTTTTTCTTTCTTTTACAATACCAGGGATTGAACCCAGGGCCCCATGCAGGCTAGGCAGCTGCTCCAGCAAAAAGCTGCGTATGACCTCCCCCGCCCTCCATATTTTTTATTTTGCCACAAGATCTTGTTAAGTTACGCAGGCTGCCTCTGGCCTCCCGCCTCTGATCCTCCTCTCTCAGCCTCCTGAGTTGCTGGAATTACAGGCATGTGTGATGGCACCCAGCAGAGATTACATTCTTAATTCATTTTATAAACAGCTCCCACACTTCTTATTTTGTTTTTTGGTTGGCATTTGTCCCTAAAATAGTTTTGCTAATCTTAACATAGGAGCATGCATGTAATAATCTGTAGGTATAATCAAGTAATTTTGATGATACTATTTTTGTCTGTAAGATACAAAATACAAAGCAAATTGCTCATTTCTTTACCGCATTTAGTTGTTTTAAAAATCACGATGCTACTATTTAAGATCTGTAGTCATTTTATAATAAATATTAATGGTTATTTATTTATGACCTATGTACCATATATTCGAAATTCCGTGAAGTTTTCTCTGGACAAGGGAAGAGACTTCAAAGTATTCAGTCCTCCTGAGAGTGATGGATGGGAATTAATTTAAGTATCACGGTGAAATATCTTCTACAGTGTTTTTTTTTTTTTTTTTTTTTTTTTTTTTTTTTTTTTTTTTTTTTTTTTTTTTTTTTTTTTTTTTTTTTTTTTTTTTTTTTTTTTGTGGACCATTTTAAATCCAGTGATAGTTTCTAAGGCTACTTTGAATTTGAGACACAGTATTATCTGTTGTCTATAGTTTAGTGGCCAGTAGCTATCATATCCTGCATTTTAATTGGTCAGACTAATTTCTGACTCAGTATTTCATTCTAATGTACTTTTTTGAAATGCGAAGAAAATATATAAGGTGTTAGTTTATGAAAATTTAAATTTGCTACACCCACCTTTAGCTTGGAAACTCAAGGTAACTTTTGACATCATTCTCTAAATGCAGCCTTTGCAGAAGTCCTCTGTGATATACTTCATTGGGCGGGTTTTACTCCCTTGTCCATACACGAGCACAGAAGGATGGTGGGAAGCCTAGGATTTTTTTAATAACAGGAAGCTGGAAGTGATGCTCTCTTACCAGGAGGGACAGGCAGAAGCAACCAGGGAGTATCCCTAAGCCGGCTTGGCCACAAGGATGTAAATGGGCTGATTTGGTCAAGTTTTCTTTCTTAATATCTGTTTGGGAAGCATTGTGGGTTGTGATTCTACTGGAGACCTGATTAGGTGGAGTACAGGGATACTGTGTGCCCTTCTCAGCCACCTCTGCACTTCCTGTGTGCTTGGGACTCTTCCACGCTGCTGGACCATTCTCCTGCCTCCTTTTGGGATTTGCCTCAGTGGCTCCCCATCTTTGGCTTATCTTGTACTCATCTCCGAGAGCCCGCTGGAGCTTCTGTACCTTTCCACAAACTCGCGCTAAGTGTGAGCGAAATGTTCGCACCCACACCTTTAGGACTGTAATACTCACAGGCTGTGCTTGAAGGTAGACAAGACCAGTCTTAGTTTATAAAAAGATCAAGTTTGTGTTCTGTTGATTTTGACATTGTGTCTAGTTATAAGTGAGGGATCAAAAATAACCTTCAACAGTATCTAAATCGGGAAGATTCTGCCTGTGGGTATATAAAATAAGAATTTTATTTAAGTTGATTTCAAATGTGATGAAATCGTTGAATTTCTAAGAAGAAAATATTCCCTGAGGAGCCTGAATAATTTCACCTTTATAGTTAATACAAAGCTTTCACTTAAGGTACCTCCTCCCGAGCCTTCATTAACAGGTTACTGGTGGTAAGTGGCTTTTTTTCTATAATTTATTTGTTAATGCACACTTTTTTTTTATGAAACTATCATGTATTTCTGAAGTAATATCTTACAATTTGATGTTTTTTAAACTAATAGTGGGAAAGTAATCGTTGGAGTAGATGGGAGAGAAAATAAGGAGAAATGATCAGGTGGGAGGAAGCGAATTGTTCTCTTAAACACATAATCTGTGTTTATGAAGGAGCTTCAGGCTGATGTGTTACAACCTGAGCAAAGTATGTCTAATTTTTCGTAGTGCAGCATACCAGCAACACTGCTACCTGGGAACCTCAGTTTTGCAAGTGTTCCTGGGAAACCTCGTCTCCCTGTTCTAAGCTCCTACCCTAATGGTTTTCCATGATCATAGAACACAAGGTTTCGTTGTATTTATTGTTCCCCCAGGGACAACTAGAGTGCAGCTAGAGTGCTCTTTGGAAGCAAAGATGGCTAGACTGTGTCTTACGTAATTTGGCCATGTTGTGAGGAGGGATCAATCCCTGGAGAAGGACATCATGTTTGGGAGAGTGGCAGGTCAACGAAATAAAGAAAACCCCTCAACTAAGTGTATTCACACAGCAACTGCAACAATGGGGTTAAACATAAGACATTTTTCAGCCACTAGAAGCATAAGGAGACCAAATTTCATTCTAGAAACCAAGTAGGATCCCCTGCAAATGGATTATATAACAAGGAAGCCCAGACTAGCCACACATTCTAACCAGAAGGTAGACCAACAGAGACTTAAGAGGTTGTACTGGTCTCTGTCAGGGCCTGATCCCGAGTCAGTGAGATGCACCCAGTGCTGATGTGGGTGCCAAGAACACAGTTAGAAGGAAAATCAGGTTTATGTTCTCTGTTGTTAGGTGCCATTGAGTCAGGTCCAGGTCCAACTCACAGCGACCCTATGTAGGGCAGGACAAAACACTCCCCGATTCTGTGCCAGGCACACGATCTTATTTATGTGTAAGCCCATTGTTGCAGACTCTGTGTCAATCCATGTAGTGGAGGGTTTCCCTTTTTTTTATTGACCTGCCACTCTTCCAAACATGATGTTTTTCTCCATGGACTGGGCCCTCCTGACTACATGTCCAAGATATGTAAGACACAGTCTAACCCTCCTTGCTTCCAAGGAGCACTCTGGTTGCACTTCTAGGAAGGCAGTTGAGGCTGAAGGTGATGGGAGAGGAGCTCCAAGAGGTGAGCAGGGTCAGCCAGACGACCTCGCAGTATGAACAGAAACCCATGCCAGGGATCAGAATCCTGCCTGGCCTTGGAGACCTCCCTCTGGCCGGTCTGTAGGTGCGAGGCTGGCGGGCTGTTGCGGTGCTTCTGGCCTCTGCTGATGGTGACATGGGCCAGATAGCAGCAGTGGAGACAGGGTGATGGAGACAGATGGGGAGCCGGGAGGCAGACTAGGCAGGGCTTGTTCTGGAGGAGCGTTGAGGGGTGAGGGCAGGACACAGGGAAGAGGACCCCCAGGGCTGTGCCCTTTTCTTAACGCAGGAATGCTGTTCGGATGTTTGAAGGTGTGGGGCAGGATATCGGGTCCTTTTTGAACACTTACTATTGAGATGTCTTTCGATAGCTAAGTGGAAATCACAAATGATATTTTTAGCTGTTTATATGAATCTTGAGTTTACATGGATGAGAAATTTTTAATTTTTAATTTTTCTGACAAGACTCTAACTTTGCTTAGGCTAAAATCCTGAATTCCCTTGACATAGCTAGCCTCAGTTCATCAAGCACTAGTGTATATGTATTTTCTCTCATTCCTTCAGCAGTAGTGAGAGAGAACGATGGATAAACTCACATGGTACAGATGAAGCCCTTTAAAGCAGCTTGCAAATTTATGTCACTACATCTCCTCATGACATTGTTAAAATTATCGCAGCTGGCTAGGAACTGTTCTGTACGTCTGTCCAGAAAAAAAAAAAAGTGACTGTGGAACCATTTTGGAAGCATGACCCAATTTCTTTATTAATCACCTGCTCTATGTCTAAAAAAAAATGGAATGACTTGAATATGAAGACATTTCCACCTGTCCCTTCCCATTTTTCTGTACTTGTCTTCTCTTCTGAGGACCTTTCGGAACAGTTTGCGATGGAGGTCTTTGAGCCCCTCTGCCAAAGCTTTGCTCTCTAGTCTGTCCTGTGTGTCAGAATTTCTAATTATCTAGAAACAACCCCAGGTTCAATTAACATCACCACCTTTGGAAGGTCTTTGCCTTATCGGAGGATACGATTCCTATTTACACAGAACAAAGACGATGGAAAATACTTACAGACCCAGCTGTTTGAATGCACGTGATGGCCGCCTTGCCCACAGAGAAGTCTCCCGTCTTCCTTTTCCTTTCTCCCAGGTAGACCCCTCACACAGAACACAGACAGCTGAGGGACTGGGATACAAACACTACCCATCTTGGTTCACACAGAAGGAGTTGTGAAGTAGATTGCTTGACCTGCAGAGCTCCCCAAAAGCCCTGTGAGGTGAGCATTGTGGAGCTAAGATGCCTTCCCGAATTTGCAGTTGACCAATGTCACTTTGGCTTGGACTAGCTTTGGGAACAAACACGATTTTCTGCTGATTTTTTTTTTTTAAATTCCTTCCGTGGTTAAATTTTTGATAATAGTCTTGCACAGAGTTGGGGACAGTAACGTGTGTGTGTGTGTGTGTGTGTGTGTGTGTGTGTGTGTGTGCATTTTTAAAAATTAGACTTAATTGACTAATTGTTGTTGTTGTTAGGTGCTGTCGAGTTGGTATCTGACTCATAGAGATCCTCTGTACAACAGGGGAAACACTATTGTCAGTGCTTCTCTGCTGTTAATAGGGTTTTCAATGGCAGATTGATTTTTAGGAGGGGGTTGCCAGATCCTTCTCCCAAGCCTACAGCTTCTGGTGTTCCCAGGCGGTCTCCCATCCAGGTACTAACCAGGACCGACCCTGCTTAGCTTGAGATCTGACGGGATCGGATGCCACAGAGCTACAGCTGCATTTCCTATAATTGCAGGCAAAGGGGGAAGTTGTGCCATTGACTGTATCAGTTTTAAAGGGCTTCCCTAAAAGCTGTCCTTTCCTCTCATCCATGTTGCCACGCTTTGTGGCAGATAATTTAGGACTCTTTGCAGCTCCTGGTACTATTCCTGCAGTGGGAAACAGCTACCAAAACAAGCCCTGAGCGCCCAGAACCTACCTTTATAACTCTGTGTCCAGTGCAGGCAACTGACTGGGTAGTCACAGTGTACAGGCTAACTGAACACGGCTGGTTGGTTAAGCTACGGTTTTCACTTTTTCTCTCAATCGTGGCACTACTGGTTGGGAAAGCAGTTCAGTTCACGAATCATGGTGTGGCCGAAGGCCCAGTGTGTAGTGCTAGACAATATGTAAAGTGGATGAACAAACTCCTTGGTTCTTGGGTTTCCAGCTTAGATGGACATAGTATGATGACTTCCCTGATTTGGTGCAGGCTGGGATTTAGCTTTGTTTGTAAAGTGCATCTCCGTGGTCTCTGCAGCCCTGGGTTCAATCCCCAGAACCACAAAAATGGGAAGACATGGCAACCCACTTCTGAAACAGTCCCAGAACAATCAACCATTGAAAGCTCTGTGAGAGTTTCTATGAGTTAGACATGACTTGACAGCATCTAACAACAACAAACAGCAATGTGATTTGGTGCGAGCAGATCCCCTGGCAGCAGGCTAGGAGAAGTACTCCTCCCACCGCAAGTTGATGATTTGAAGGCTAGGATTGTTATGTGCTAAAGGAAAGCAAGCGAACTCCTGACAAAAGGAAAATTGCGAGTGAGTGAATCAATATCTCAGACCAAGGTGAATGTGTTTTGAAAAGGAGCCGGAAACTGTATATGGACAAATACGGAAACGATGCACCTCTGTCTTCAGAAAATTGGCATTCTAGAAGACAGGTAATATTAGCTCACAAATAGTGAGGTACCCGTGTGCTACGAGCAAGTACAAAAAGCACCGTGTTAGGAGTTTAGGTACAGCTGAATCCACAGAAGGTGGAAGAGATGGGGAGAAGGGGAAGTTCTAGACCTAGGGACCCTTATGATAAAAGGGAGGCAGGAAATCAAGGCGTGATTAGAGGTGTTTCAAGAAGACTATTGGGAGCTGTTTTTGTTTTTGTTTTTGTTTCTTCTCCATTTCTTTTTGTGGACCTGGGCAGTTGAACCCAGGGACTCCTGTCTGCTAGGCAAATGCTCTACCATGAGCCATATCCTTATCTAGTTTGCTATTTTTAAATTTGAGACAGGGTCTTGCAAAGTTGCACAAACTACCTCTGGCCTCAAACCTGCACTCCTCCTGTCTCCTCCCTCTGAGTAGCTGGGATTATAGGCGTGCACCACCACCTCTGGCTGGAGCTGTTGATTACGTAAGTGTTCTTTGAAGACATTTAAGTGAAGGGAAGGAGAATATTTGGTCCTGCACATTTATCAAAGTCGTAACTGAGTCCCCTCCCTCCATCCCTCAGCACCTTTACAGTCTCACTCTCCCCAGCCTCCTGCCCCTCTCGCTGCCCTCTCCCCTTTCTGCTGTGGGGTGAGCAAAACAATTATACTTTATTTGCCAGCATAAAATGTCCTTCTTCTTCCAGTCTGTTCGGTGCGAAGCTGGATTCTGGCCCTATTTGCAGAAGTCTTGGGGTTTTCTGCTCCTTTGTTGGAAAGGAGCTGTGTTGCCATATTGGGGAACTCCCACTATGACATGACATTCGCATGGAGTGAGCCCTGCTCACCCGGGGCGCCGTGCACCGCTCGTTGTCTTGTCCTGGCTCTCTCCTGGCAGGTACGAACTTTGCCCTGAAGCTTCCATGTGCCCAGTGTAGCTTTGGAGGGTTCGTTCTTCAATTTCCAACCTTCCTCAGAATGTCTACCAACCCTCCTTTGGTGACTGTGGCATTTATAGTACAGATAACTGTCATTTCCTGAGAGAAGGTTAAGGCTAGCCTCGCAGCATGAGGTGCTGTATTGAATAGTTGAATAGTTAATCCTAACAACACAATTGTGAGATCAAGCTCGTTGTCACCATGTGCATCTTGTTGTTGTTGTTGTTGTTAGGTGCCGTCGAGTCGGTGTCCGACTCATAGCGACCCTCATAGGGTTTTCAATGGCAGACTGTTTCAGGATTGCCTTGGGAGTGGATTGCGTCTTGAAGGTGATGTAACTGTGGCTTGAAATAATCAAGTAACTTACCACAGAACTAGTGGTTGTCACACTGCCTGGATCACCTACTAACTCCACTTCTACTAGGAACAGCGTGTATCCAGGGTCCCATACATAGTGGTTTGCCTGCTTCTTCTACCAGTATTGTAAGGATACTCATTCCCTGATATAAATATGTTTTGGTTGACACCTAGGTTTTTTTTTTTTTTGTATTAGAAGCTGCACCTGCTTCTGATCGAAGAGTACAGTGACAATCGACCCTATTTAGGCTGTCAGTCCCCAGTTAGAAAGTTGTCCTGGATCCACTGCTTCTGTGGTCCAGGATCTGCTTGTATATGTCAAGAAGACCTTCCTGTAAAGCTCAGTTATGTTCTCACATTAAATCCTGAGTGCCAGGTAACTGAAGAATCCATACACGACACACGGTCATCAGGGATACGCCCACGGGAATCATCGCTTTGGCCACTCTATCACAGACTCCTCTTCCAATTTCACAGTTTCTTTTACAAGCCCAACTTCATGGGCTGCGAATGTAGTTAGAGGTAGAGCACTTGCCTAGTGTGCTCAAGGCCCTGGGTTTGATCCCTAGAACTGCAAATAAATAAATAAATAAATAAAATACTGCAATTTCTCTTTTCCTCCCCTATAGCATTTCCAGGTCTCTTCACCCCACATTGACTCCTCTGCTCATAAAATAGTCTGTACTTAAGCACATTATATTATAGGACAATATTGCTTCCTGTAGAGTGCTTTGACGAGAATCTGTTAGTCATGCAGATCCACAGCCCGCCCCTCACAGTACGTCATGGAAGCTCACCTGTGGCAGACCACTACTGTGGCCTTCCTTTTCCTTTTCTCTGCCCTGCTCATGACTCTACGTAACAATGTCAATCAGATGGCTCTTAGCCGCCTGGATCAGAATCACCGGAAAGCACCTTTAAAAATGCTGATGCCCCTGCCCCTTCCATGATACTGTCACCTAGAGCTCCAGGCAGCATCTAACACATTCTCTAGGAGTAGGTAGAGTTTGAAAACTCTCTTCTGGTATATTCTTATTCTTATATTCCACACCCCTGGCATCCAATAAAAAATACAGATTAGTTCTGAATTCTTATGACCGTTTTTAGTTCATCGTTATTTACCACTGAAAGTTCATTTTGCTCTGTAGTCACTTTTTTCTTATGTTGATAAGGACCTTGTTGTTGTTTCATTATATTTGATGAATTCAGCAACATTAAATACTTACCTGAATACTTACCACATACACACTGAATGAAATGATAGTAACATTGTTATTTGAGTCAGCCCTGACTCAACCGCACCTAAGAACAACAATATTTTGTCATTAACTGCTGGCGATCATCTCCCCATGTACCCAGGATGAGCCTGTCTAACAACCCAGCTAGAAATACGCTGCTGTAGAAGGCTCCCAGCAGGGGTTTTTGAACACCCTTCTGGAAGGTGTCGTTTTCCTAAGTAAAGGGTTGGATGAGAGACAATGCAGGGTTTCTTATTTCTGCTATTCTCAGCATATCACCAGAGGATAAAACCTTGACTGGATTATTTGTACATGGAGATCTGATAAGTGGTACATGGAAGTTTACAGGAATTCTGTATTTCAGGTGGGGATTATCCTTCCCATAAGGAAAATAGCTCCATAGTAGATCTCCCTCCTCACTGATCTTCCTGACTAATTCCACCCTTCCCTCGTGGAGGCTTTTCTCAGCCCTGCAGTTGTGTTGAAGCTGGACTTACAGCACGTTTCTCCTTTGTGCTTAACCTCAGAGGCCTCTGTTGTCACCTTTCAGACCTCATCTTCCTACACTCTCCCTCTTGCATTCTCTGCCAGCATGTGGGTCTCCTCGTGAGGCTTGGCATTGTCTGAATCCTTACTCTACTAGATTTCCTTGTGTGGTAATGTGCTGGACGGCAGCCAGTAGTAGAATTTATGGAATTTAGTGAGTTGGTTGACATCCTTTTGGTAGCTTGAAACTGGCCAGTGTGGGATCATTTATACTGCACATTAGTCTGGTATACCATCTCCACCCTAGGTGGGTTGTTTACTGTTTACCACAATATCACTTGCAGCTAATTATCACCCTTCAACCCTCTGCTTACAGCCACCTTCTCGAGAAGTGTCCTGACAGATCCATTTAAAACTGGAAATGATTGGGCTTCTTTTTTCCTATAGCATTTATTGGTTAAAATCATGCTATATAATTGGGTAATCATTATTTTGGGTTTTCTATTTATTATGTGTTCACCAAATGCCCACCACAGCCCCTGGTGCATAAACAGCCCTCAATGAATAAATGAGTAGAAAAGTTGTGCTAAGAATATTAATTTTAGAATCATTTCAGGGATTATATGATATATGCTAAAAGAAGTAGGGCTGGGGTTTGGCTCAGTCGGTAGAGCCAATCTGCCCCACACTCTCTGAGGACCTGGGTCTGATCCCCAGCACTGCAAAAACAGGAGAAGGATGTGGCAATCCACTCCTGAAGCAATCCTGAAACAATCGGCCATTGAAAACCCTATCAAGGTTGTCATGAGTCAGACCAAACTCAATGGCACCTAAAACAACAACAAAAGAAGTAGGAGGTTTCTGGCCATGTGTATAGATTTGGGGAAATTCAATGATGAAACTCATCTCTTCCGCAGTAATCTTATTTTATTAATAACTTTTAGTGCACAACTTAATGGGTCTCATTATGATGTTGCCATGCATACATTTCATTGTACATTGCTCATGTTCACTTCCCCTAGTACCCTCAAATTACCTCCTCCTCCATCACCTCCTTCCCCAACAAAGGGCCCCCTTATACTTTCATGTCTTGTTTGTGTATATTTATCTCCCAATTTTGCCATAAGGGCAAAATATATTTCTTTTCCTTTCTCCCATTATCCTTTCTTCTTTTCCACTCCCCTTTTTCTTTAGTTCATTATTTTTCCCTACATTGCTCCTTCTACTTTCATTACATATATGTTTTGATATTGAATATATATTGAAGTCTAACACCCATTTATGAGATAAAACATGCAGTGTTTTTCTGGGTCTGACTTATTTTGCTTAAAATGATAATCACTAGTTCCACCCATTTCCCAGAAAATGCCATAATTTGTCCTTCTTTCTAGTTGAATAAAGCTCCATGGTGTCTGTCTACCCCAATTTCCTTATCCACTTGTCTGTGGATCACCTACGTTGATTCCATAGCTTGTTTATTGTGAATAACACTGGGGTAAGCGTGAGTGAGCAGATAGCTTTGTGGTATATTGACTTATATACCTTTGTAAATATACCCAGGAGTGGTATCGTCAGGTCATATTGGAGTTCTTTTTTAGCTTTTTGAGGAACCTCCATATTGATTTCCATAGTAGCTGAACCAACCTGCATTTCCACCAGCAGTTGAATAGGGTTGCTTTCTTCCAGCATTCTCGCCAGAATTTGTTGTTTGATTAGTTGATGGCAACCGTTCTGACTGGGATGAGATGCTATCTCAATATAGTTTCCACTTACATGAGGGTCACTCTGAGTCAGGCCCGACTCAGTGGCACCTAACAACAACAATGATGGCTAAGGATGCTGAACATTTTTTTATATGATTATTGCCCATTTATATTTCTTCTTTTGAGAAGTCTCTGTTCAGTTATTTTGCCCATCTTTTAATTAGTGTTTTTTTTTTTTTTTGGTGTTAAGGTTTTTGAGCTCTTTATTCTGCATGTTAATCCCCTAGCAAAGGTTTTTCTTCCATTCTGTAGGATTTCTCTTCACTCCTACAATAGTGTCCTTTAGTGTACAAAAGCCTTTTCGTTTCATGAAGTTCCATTTGTCAATTCTTGTTATTGTTTCCTGCACTATTGGGATACTAGTCAAGAAGTCCTTGCCTATACCTGTCTTGAAGTGCTTTCCTCTAGCAGTTTCAAAGTTCCAGGGTTTATGTTAAGGTCTTTGATACATTTTGAACTTACTTTTGTACAAGGTGAGAGAGAAGGATCTAATTTCAGTCTTCTACATGAGAATATTCAGTTCTCCCAGCACCATTTGTTGAAGATGGTGTCTTTTCTCCACCTTGTGTTTTTGACACCTTTGTCAAATATCTGGCAGCTGTAGCTGCACAGACTTATTTCTTCTTATTTATTTATTTATTTATTTATTTATTTATTTATTTATTTCCTTCCTTTATTCTGTTGTATTGGTCTACATATCTTTTTTCATGCCATTCCCATGCAGTGTTTGTTTCTGTAGCTTTGTAGTATAATTTGAAAGCAGGAATTGTGATGCTCCTTGCATTGTTCTTTCTGCTCAGGATCACTTTAGCGATTCAGTCTTATGTGCTTCCATAAGAATTTGAGGATTTTTTTTTTCTATTTCTGTAAAGAATGTCATTAGGATTTTGATGAGGATTGCATTAAATCTGTTGATTCCTTTGGCATTATAGCCATTTTCATAATATTCATTCTTCCAGTGCATGAGCACGGGATATTTTTCTGCCTTCTGGTGTCTTCTTCGATTTCTTTCTTTAGTGTTTTAAAGTTTTATGGTAGAGGTGTTTCACCTCTTGGTTATTTTAAGTTCCAGCTATTTTATTTAATTGAAGCTATTGTGAATGGGATTGTTTTCATGGTTTCATTCCTATATGATCATTATTGATATACAGAAAACTGCTTATTTCTGTATGTTGATTTTTTGTCCTTCTACTTTACTGAGGCCTGCAGCTGTAGTCCTGTGGCATCCGATCCCATCAGATCTTGGAAGCTAAGCAGGGTCAGGCCTGGTTAGTACCTGGATGGGAGACCGCCTGGGAACACCAGAAGCTGTAGGCTTGGGAGAAGGACCCGGCAACCCACTCCCAAAAATCAATCTGCCATTGAAAACCCTATGAACAGCAGAGAAGCACTGACAATAGTGTTTCCCCTGTTGTACAGAGGGTCGCTATGAGTCGGATACCGACTTGACGGCACCTAACAACAACAACTTTACTGAGAGTGTTTATCAGCTCTAAGAATTTTCTGGTGGAGTCTTTAGAGTCTTTTAAGTATGACAGCATATCATCTGCAAATAGGGATAATTTGACTTTTTCCTTTCCTATTTGAATTCTTTTTATTTCTTTTGCTGTATTATTGTGGCTAATAGTTAAATTACTACATTGAATAGCTGTGGAAACAATGGACACCCTTGAGTTGTTCCTAGTTTTAGGGGATATGTTTTCAGTTTCTCCCCATTTAGTATGTTGTAGCCTGTAGGTTTTTCATATATTGCCTTTATTGTGTTGAGGTTCTTGTTGTTACTGTTGTTGTTGGGTGCCATTGAGTTGGATCCAACTCATAGCAATCCTCATAGTGTTTTCAATGACTTATTGTTTTGGGATTGATTCGGGAGTGGATTGCCATGTCCTTCTCCTATTTTTATGGTGCTGGGGATCGAACCTGGCTCCTCAGAGAGTGCAGAGCAGCACTCTACCAACTGAGGTAAATTCTAGCCATTATGTTGTGGTATGGTTGTTCAATTCCTAGTTTTCTCAGTGATTTTTATCGTAAAAGGGTGTTGAACTTTGTTGAAGCCCTTTTCTGCATCTGTTGATAAAATATTTTATCAAAATATTTTATGTGGTTTCTGTTTCTAAATCTATTTATATGCTGTATTAAATGTATTGTCTTGCTTATGTTGAACCAGCCTTGCATTCCTGGAATGAAACTAACTTGATCACAATATATTATCTTTTTAGTGTGCTGTTGATGTCGATTGCAAATATTTTATTGGGGATTTTTGTGTCTAGGTTAATCAGGGAAATTGGTCTGTAGTTTTCCTTTTATGATGTATCCTTATCTGACTTTGGTATCAGGAAAATAATGGCTTTGTAGAAAGAATGTCTTAGTGTTCCTGCCATTTTTATGTTCTGGAATAGCTTGAGGAACACTTGTACTAATTCTTCTTTAAAGGTCTCGTAGAATTCAGTATTCGGTCTTGGGCTTTTCTTTGTTGGGAAACTCTATAACTGCTTCTGTCTCACTGCTCATTAATGTCTGTTTAAGTTGTTTATATCCTGTTGACTTAATTTTGGTAGTGTCTAGGAATTTATCCATCTCATCTAAGATTCTCACTTAATTTGACATATAATTTTCAAAATATTCTCTAATGAGTCTCTGGATTTCATTGGTATCTGTTGTAGTATTCCCTTTTTCACGTAGACTTTTCTTAACTTGAGTCTTCTTGATCTTTTCTTTGTTAGTTTTGCTTATGGTTAGTTTAGCTTATGGTTTCTTGACTTTGTTTATTTTTCCAAAGAACCAGCTGCTTGTTTTTATCAATTCTTTTTATTGTTTTTATAGTTTCCATTTCAGTAATATCTGCTCTGATCTTTATTATTTCTTTCTGTCTATTGGTTTGGGGTTTTGTTTCTTCTTTTTCTAATAGCTTGAGGTGCATCATTAAGTTATTTTTTGAGTCCCTTCTGATTTTTTAATATGTACTCATGGCTGTAAATTTCTCTCTTAGAACCACCTTTGCTGTTTCCTAAAGGTTCTGATAGGCTGTGTCTTCATTTTTGTTTGATTCTAAGAATTTTTAAGTTTCTTCTCTGATTTCTTCCCATACTCATTGATCATTTAAGAGTATATTGTTCATTCTCCATAATTTGCATAGTTGCTGTAATTTCATTTGCTCTTCATTTATAGTTTTATTCCCTTATGATCTGATAAGATATACAAAATTATTTTGAGTTTTCTGTGTTTGTTATGACTTGATTTATGGCCTAAAATATGATCTGTTCTAGAGAGAATCCCATGGACTGACAAGAATAATATATATTCTGTAGCTTTTAGATGGGATATTCTGTAGATATCTATTACATCCATTCGATATATTGTGTTGTTTAAAGTTTTTTTGTTGATTTCTTTTGTCTGGATGTTCTATCTACTGATGAGAGTGGGATATTGAAGTCACTTACTATTATTGTATCTGGACCTACCTGTCCTTTTAAGTCCAGTAGTGTGTTTTTAATGAAGTTGCATGTACTGATGATGTTCAGTGCATGTTTATTTACAATGGTTATACCTTCTTGATTGCCTTTTCTCTTTATTAATATGTAGTGACCTTCTTTGTCTCTTTAGACTAGTTTTCTCTTGAACTTTCATTTTGTGTGATATAAGAATAGTTGTTGTTGTTTGGTACCATCATATGTATGACACAACCAATCACTCCCCACCACTGTGCCATGCACACGGCATTTTTTGTGTTTAAGCCCATTGTGGCAGCCGCTGTGTCAATCCACATAGTTGAGGGTCTTCCTTTTTTTCATTGATCTTCCACTCTCCCAAACATGATGCCTTTCTCCAGGGAAGGATCCCTCCTGACAACTTGTCCAAAATGCCTAAGACATAGTCCAGCCACCCTTGCTCCAAGGAGCTCACTGGTTGCACTCCTTCTAGGAGAGATCTGTTGATTCTTTTGTCATTTTTTTTACCATGGTATATTCAATATTTGTCTCCAGCACCATAATTCAAAAGGACCAATTCTCCTGTCTCCCTTATTCAGTGTCCAGCTTTTATAAGCAAATGATGCCACTGAAAATACCATGGCATGAATCAAGTACACCTTCATCTTCAATTTGACTGCTTTACTTTTCAACACTTTAAAGAGGTCCTTTGCAACAGCTTTTCCCAACGCAATGCATCTTTTGATTTCTTGGCTGCGGCTTCCTTGAGTGTTGATTGTAGAAATAAGTAAAGTAAAATCTTGGACCATCTCAGCATTTCCTTCATTTATCATGAAGCTGTGTACTGACCCCATTGTAAAGATTTTTGTTTTCTTGATGTTGAGGGACAACCCATACTGAAGGCTGTGTTTTTTGATCTTGATCAGTAAAGGTTTTAAATCCTCTTTAGTTTCAGTAAGCAAAGTTGTGTCATCTACCTAACAGTTTGTTGAGTCTTTTGCCAATCTTGATGCTATGTTCTTCTTCACAGAGTCCTGCTTCTTGAATTATTGGCTCGGTGTAGAGATTGAAAAGGTACAATGAAAGGATTACAGCCATGGCACACACCTTTTCTGACTTTAAACCATGCAGTATTTCATTGTTCTGTTTGCTTCCTGGTCTATATATAGATGCCTCATGAGTATGATTAGGTGCTCTGCTATTCTCATTCTTTGCAACGTTATCCATAATTTGTTGTGATCCACACAGTCAAATGCCTTTGCATAGTCAATAACATAGACATCTTTTTAGTGTTTTCTCCTTTTGGCTAATATCCATCTGACATTGCAGTGATGGCCCTGGTTCCACACACTCTTCTGAATCCAGTTTAATTTTCTGGCAATTCCCTCTTCATATACTGCTGCAATCACTTTTGAAAGATCTTTAAAAACTTTTACTTGCATGAGATATTAATGATATCGTTTGTTAATTTCTGCTTTTGGTTGGATCCCCTTTCTTGGTAACATGCACAAATATGGATCTTTTTCAGTCAGTTGGCCAGGTATCTATTTTCAGATCTCTTGGTATAAACAAGTGAGCACCTCCAGTCTTGCATTTGTTTGTTGAAACATCTCAACTGATGTTCCATCAATTCCTGGAGACTTGTATTTCACCAGTTCCTACAAGGCAGCTTCCATTTCTTGCTACAGTACCATTGGTTCCTGATTATATGAAACCTCTTGAAATGGTTCGTCATCCACTAATTGTTTTTGGTATAATGTCTCTGTGCATTCCTTCCATCATCTTTTGATGTTTCCTGCATTGTTTACTATTTTCCCTATAGAATCCTTCACTGTTGCCACCCAAGGCTTGAATTTTTCTTTAATTCCTTAAACTTGAGAAAAACAGAGTGAGTTCTTCCCTTTTGATTTTTCTGTCTCCAGCTCTATGCACGTCATTATAATATTTAATGTTGCCTTTTTGAGCTGCCCTTTGAAGTCTTCTGTTTAGTTCTTTAACTTGATCATGTTTTCATTTTACTTTAGTTGCTCATCATTCAAGGGAAAGTTTCAGAGACTCTTTTGACATGTAGTTTGATGTTTTCTTTTTTTTTTTTCCTGTGTTTTAATAACCTTTTGCTTTCCTCATGAATGATGTCTTTGATGTCATGCCACTACTTGTCTTCGATCATTAGTGTCTAACACATCAAATCTTGTGTTGAGATGATCTGTGAACTCAGGTCCTATATTGATATTCTTTGTTCATTCATTTGCTTGTTTGTGTCCTTTTTGAAGTCATTGATCATTTCTACAAGTAGACTTTTAAATTCTTTGACATTTTAACTATTTCAGAAACTTTGGATTCAATGGTGAAAGAATCATGATCTTTTGGAGATGGGTTGCCTTCCTTTTTCATGTTTCTTATGTTTTTGATTTGTGATTTATGCATCTGTAGAGTTGGATATCACTCCCTGTTTTAATTGGAGGATCTTCTTGGTGAGTGTTTTTCTCTTGAGATCACAGTTTCCAGTGCCACTCAGAAAGGAAGACAAACCACTCTTTGCATACAGCTCTGCTTCTCCTCCACCGTGGGATGCCAGGCCTGGAGATATTTCCTGCTCACTCCCTCTTACTACTCAGGTCTGTTCTGCAACCTGGGACCACGGCACAATTTCCTCTGTGGTTTCTTTGTTTTTCCAGGCCTTGTTTCTTTGTAACAGAATCCAGTTCTTCCTATTCTAACTTTTTTCTTGATGAAATTTACTCTCAAGAGTGATATCTAATCTTGCAGGTTACCTTTAGATTTGTGTGTTAGTGTGTTAGGTGCCATCGAGTCGGTATCCGACTCATAGCGACCCGCATAGGGTTTTCGATGGCTGAGTGCTTCGGGATTGCCTTGGGAGTGGATTGCCAGGCCCTTCTCCCATTTTTGTGGTGCTGGGAATTGAACTCGGGACCTCAGAGACTGCAGTGCAGTGCTCTACCAACTGAGCTAAATCCCAGCAACCACCTTTAGATTTAGGTATCCAATATTCTCCTTTAAAAGTCTCAGGCTCCTTTTGAACTGGATATTTCATGTTATCTCAGAATTAGGTTTGTCTTCTCTTGCTAAGATTGCAAGCCAGCAATTGTGAACACTTTTTAAATCATGACAATCTATCCTCTGGGTTATAGTTTGGTGCTACATGTCTTAGTTGTCATTTGTAATTTTCATTTCTTCAAAACCTAATCTTTCATGATTCAGATTTTTTAAATCTTCTGTTCTTTATTTCCTCTTCCTCCACCTCTTCTTTTTCCTATTTCTCCTCCTCCTCCTCCTCCTCGTCCTCCTTTTAGCAGTGCTAATATGGTGAACCCAAGGCCTTGAGCATACTTTGCAAGTGCTCTACCACTGATCTGTACCCTTCTCCTCCTCCCCACTTTTTTTTTATGTTGCGGCAGGGTCTCACTACATTAAGCAGGTTTCCTCTCCTTCAAACTTGTGATTTTCCTGCCTCTGCCTTCTGAGTCGCTAGGATTATAGGCGTTTCCCATCATGCCTGGTTCTTGTGTTCTTTCTTTCATACATTTATGCATTAATTTTTTAGAGAAGCTGCTTAATGTTTTTTCACTGAATTTTATACTAGACTGTTTGGGCTCTTTCATACTATAGATTATTTCACTCATCATTAAATTCCCTTTACCACCTAGCAAATGTGTTAGGAATGATAGGTGCCTAATAAAAATATCTTGAATTTAATTCAGTAACCGATTTCATTTTCTCTGCATTGACCCATAAATTTACAACCTCTTTGCAACTCCATTATAAAATTGTTATGTGTGCTTCTCATATTTAAAATATATTATTTCCTTCTTGCTCATGTGGAAAAAGAAATATTTCCAAGATGTTTAATTCTCGTTTACTGACGTGGTCATGGTGGCTCATGTCGTGAGCACATTGCTCCTCACTGATGCCTTAGCACCTTTTCCTTCTGTCATCACATCACCCTTCCTAGGTCATTAGTATATCTTTTGAGAAACAGTGACCTGTTTTTGACCCCTGAAGTTTTTCACTCGTGATTGTTTTTTACTGTGAGTCATTTCCATTTACTTTGACCTGTTGAGTGAGCTATTTTAGACAGATGTTTGCCTGTACTCTACGTACCGTTGCTTTCTTTTCAAGTGTGTTATTAACACTAACTTTTTCTGGGTTCTAAAGATATAAATATACTTCTCAGATCCATTATCTAAGGAGTGGAGATCCCTGCACAGGACAGGGTGGTGTTTAAAAAAGAATATGCTGATGAATTACCCGTCAAGGTTATATGTTTTATGATCTTTCCATCTTTGTAGTGTTTTCTCTCAATTATTTCCTTTTCAGTATTTCCTGCTTCATTTTCTTTGGAAATCAACCATGTTAAAATAGGCCAAAGATCTAAATAAGTAAAAAATGAATGTTCGATGCTTGCTATCTTTTCATGTTATTTAAGTTTAATTAAACAAATCAAGATTACATGAGGTTGAAAATGAAAGTAATATAACCTATACCTTAACATGAACTTATTCAACCAGATATTTCTTCTTTGAGAATACAATGAGCAAAGGTATACATCACTTGTTCATTTTGATATTTTTATTTTTTTGAAGATAACACTCACATATGTATTGTAGGCCAACAGTGCTATGAAGGAATTAGTGGTGTGTGCTTCATTTGCTTGTGACTAGAAAAACTGACTTAATACTGTGGTTTATTCTGTCTTTATAAAACTGTACCCACATTGGAGGGAATGAGTTTATGCTCAGGGAATCCCCAAATCTTGCCCAGATGTTTTTCCTTTTTCCATTCCCTAGTTTTGTGCTAGAACAAATGAGTAAATGTTTACTAAATTTGTGAATGAATAACCAGATCTCATAGTACTGGGTAGCAGCAGCTCTTTGAAGGATTAAGCCATGGTTTTCATTTGTGTTTATTCATATAATGTGTGTGTATCTATCTACTCCAGTAAATAACTGGAAAAAATTCTAATTTTCTTAAATTTTATTGCCTTTGTTAAGTGTACGATTTAGCTTGACTGTTAACTATATGTTAGAAAAATGTTGTTGTTGTCATTGTTGGGTGCCATTAAGTCAGTGTCCGACTCATAGCGACCCTATGTACAACAGGGGAAACAGTATTGTTAATACTTCTCTGCTATTCATAGGGTTTTTGATGGCGGATTGATTTTTGGGAGTGGGTTGTCAGGTCCTTCTTCCAAGCCTACAACACCTGGCTTTCCCAGTTGGTCTCCCATCCAAGTACTAACCAGGCCCAAAACTGCTTAGCTTCTGAGATATGATGGGATCAGATGCCACAGTGGTATGGTGTTAGAAAAATAGAAGTGTCAAATTTCAGGAAAATTTTACATAAAAAATTTTACATGAAACAGTTGAGCTACATATACTTCTAAATCCCTACAAAGCTTTTGTCGTCTGGCCCCTGTTCACCTCTCCAGTCTGAATTCTTCCTTCTTTTCTCCTCTCTGCCTGCTTCAGCCATGGGGAACTCCTCTCCTCTCTTCTCCTGACCTGTTCCCTGCTTTCCCCTTCCTTCTCCTGTGGCTCCCTTCTTTTCATCCTTCAGGAATCAGCTTCTCAGAAGTCTTCCCTGGGTTTCCACAATTGGATCACATGCTCTTGCCCCAGCTTCAGTGCCCCTTACATGTCAGGTCCCCACCTCAGTCATGGCATTTCTCCTCCACTTGGAAGCGGGGTTTCCCTCTGGACTCTTAAGTTCTTTAAGGCACCCATGATCTCTTGTTCTCCTTTGTGTAACGTGTATTTTCACCCCATGAACACAGACACTTATGAAGAATGATCACATTAGTTTGAATGATATATTTATCTATCATGTATCTGTAATATTAATCTGATAATGGCTTTTAAGAGTGTGTTAAGATATTATATATACCTGACATATACATCACATGTGATAGTAGTTGTCTTTTATGAGAAATGTTGAAAATACGACTTCACCCAGAATTTTCAATTTATTAAAATATTGAAATTATCCATACAGAATCATACATTTAGAAACATTAAAATGGGATTCCTTCTATGAAAAAAGGATAACCACACTCATTTTCAGGTCCAGGCTCTTCTAGAATCTGAATGGGTCCAGCAGGTATGATAGGATGCAGTTTTGAAAAGGAGCCAATAAAGGACTATTGAATGTTAGACTCATCCTTGCTGGTCTGCCCTAAATAAACTGAAGGAGATCAGCCTAGGCAGAGACTGAGGGCACACAGTCATCCAAGTGGTGATTGAAAAGCGAGCTCTGAAAGTAAAATACTAGGAGGAAGAGGAGCCAAGTGATCCTGATTGATGATGCGGGAGTCAGGCGTGTGGCTCAGGCCATCTGTGACCCACATAAAGAGAACAGGATGCGCTGCTGCCTTCAGGGTGCCAAGCATGGAAGGCGACCAGAAGGGCAAAAGAGATCCCAGGGAGTGTGCAAGAATTTTTACTGAGTTGTAGTCAACCTTAGGTCACTGCATTGTAACCTGAAATTTCTAATAATGGAAGGGAATTTAAGCACTGTGAAGTGGTGGTTATGCCTAATTCCTGCTCCTTGAATTTATGTGCTTTTAAATGTGTATGGAGTCAACCAGCAGTCTTGGTTGAGTTACCAGATAATCTACGAGATATCTTTAGCTCAAAATCAGTGATAAGGGTATAGCAAGAACTAGTTTCTATAGTTCTTCATTTTGGAAAAGCATTGTAAATACATGATTTTCATCAAAATATAAGAGAATAACTTACTTTTTCATTATGGTAATTTTTGATAAAGCAAGTCATTAGAAATGAAGAATACTTTGTATTCTAACTTATTTTCTTCTGTTACTAATTTATTTTTGGTTTAGTTTTTGCTGATATTCAAAACATAAGAAAATCCTAGGAGTTCAAAATGTTTTTGTATGTGTAATGTCATTTTAGCATCAAAAGTAAATAATAGTAGCTGGGCGTGGTGGCGCGCACGCCTGTAATCCCAGTGGCTTGCGAGGCCGAGACAGGAGGATCACAAGTTCAAGACCAGAGGCAGTCTGTGTAATTTAGCGAAACCCTGTCTCAAAAAAAGTAAAAAAAAAAAAAAAAAGGCTGAGGGTGCAGCTCAGTTGTACAGCACTTGCAGAGCATGGAAGCGTGAGGCACTGGGTTCAACCCCCAGTGCCCCAAGAAAAAAATAAGGAGATAATAGTATGAATGGAAGCTTAAGTAAATGGTAATATGTATGAAGAGTTTAGCTCAGTTGGTAGAGCAGTGCTCCGCACTCTGAGGACTGCCATCCCATCTCTAGCACCACAGAAACAGGTCCAGCACCACAAAAACAGGAGAAGGATATGGCAATCAACTCCCAAAGCAATCTCAAAGGAATCTGCGATGAAGACCTCTATGAGGGTCGCTGTGAGTCGAACCTGATTCATTGGCACTTAACAACAAGACACTAAAGTAAATGTTAATATATTTGAAGAGATTATTAAAATACTAAAATACACAACGAAGTTTTACAAGTAAAAGACTGAGATTAATAAATAAAATGGCATGAGTCAATTCTTCCAAAAGATGTTATTTTGGATGAAAAGCCCCGTTACAAGTACGTTAGGGAAATAAATAGCATAGAACAAGAAAATCCAGTAGTAATTTGGAGAAAAGATAAAATTAGTGAATTTAAAGTGATTAGGCCACCAAGGTGATTTTTAAATGGCTTACTAATAGGAATCGAAGCAACACACGTGGACAAGGTGTCACACAGGCAGAGGAGCTGCTGTGTGTATCTCAGGAAATCCATGTGAAGCTGGTTGGTCATGGTGGTGCCTGCCAAGAATCCCTGTGACTCTGGAGGTGGAGTCAGAGGATCACAGGTTTAAGGTCAGAGATGCAGCCTGTGTAACTTAGCGAGACTTGTGCCTCTAAATAGAAAAGGGGCTGGGTGTAGCTCAGTGGTAGAGCACTTGCAAAGTATGCACAAGGCACTGTGGGGCGCAGTGCCCCGGTACTGCCAAAAAAATCTATATGAAACCCTTCCTTGAAAATCTGAATAAGGACATATCAGTATGGCCCTTTTGTAGGTATGTAGGGTGTGTAAGAAATGAATGAACTTCATGTATCATGAGAAAATATTTTGTGGAGATGCTGGTGATTCGGAAGAGGAAAAATGAATTTGAAACATAGCCCATGGGTTAGAGGTGTAGCTCAGTGGTAGCACACGTTATTAGCGTGCACAAAGCCCTGGGGTCACACCAAAAAATGTCTGGTGACTACCATCTTATAAATCTTAGAACATACAAATATGGTTACAGCATCAAGAAATTTCTCATCTCTGATAACTTTATGCATAATTCTTGCATCTTAAAATGATGCCGGTTCAGTTACGTTTTTAGGAGGCGTCAGTCAATAGTTTTGCTTTACCATGTGTCTATCTGAGCTATAGTGAGCCTTTACATGTTGAATACTTCTAGAGAGTACTGAAGTAATTCTGTCTTCAGAAGTGTTTAGCTTAAGCTATTTTGTCCTTTTGGCATTTTCTGGTAACGCTCCTCTTGTGGTGTCTGCTGTGAGACATCTGGGCATCATAGTCAATCAGCAGTTTCTTTCCGTTTGCAGTAGAGTTCGAGTCGCGGTAGGAGTAAATAGCAAAGGAACCATAACTCTCTTTTCCTCTACAATCCACAATCGTCAGCATCACGGAACGTGGCTTTGAAAGGTGTACACATAGGTCAAGACTTAAGAGGAATCCAAATTCCAGTATTATCTCTAATTATGTCTCATTTCTCTGCTGTCAGCCTCTGCTTGTTTTCTCTCCAGGCTCCCACTGAAGAAATACTGGCCTTCTCTCTTTGCTCTGAGACCCTTTCCATTTCAAAACACTGTGGTCCTTGAATTCTTGATTTTAATTCGGAAGCCTTTGCTTAAATTGCGTAAGGACCCAGGTTTCCTTGATTCTCACTAAGAATAAAAACCCCATTGTTTTTTATATTTTAACTGAACACTTTTTAAATTTAATTTTTTTCCCATTCCTGACAAACATGAAGAAGATACTGCCAGTAGAAATACAGGTAGAGGTGCCTCCTCCCATAGCTTTCCCTTGTACTTTTAAAGCAGCTTTGTCATATGGTTAATGAAGTAGAAAGTCAACAACGTGTAGGGGGTATGTCTGCTGTCAGCAAATTGCAGTGTGTGACTGTACTATTTTCTAGCCATCTAAAGTGTTCTCCAACTCTGATATCAGTTCGTTTAAAGAAAGACTTTTTTTTTTTCACTTAAAGTAATCACATTTATTGTATATTTGTAAAATGCAGTAAAATAAAAGGAAAACCCTTACCACCCCCCAAACCCTGTCTTCCTCTTCCTTTCATATTGGAAGCTGTTTTTTTTGCAAGTGAACATTTTTTCTTCCATGTAAGGCTCTTCATGTATGTGTGTATACTCATTGGGTTTTCTGGCTAGGTTGACTGCCTCTCCTCTCCTCTCCTCTCTTTCTCTTTCTCTTTCATTGCTCTTTCTCTTTCATTTCATTTCAAGGCATAGGATTGAACCTAGGGCTTTGTACATGTTAAGCAAACACTCTACCATTGAGCTGCACCCTCAGCCCTCCAGCTAGACTTTTAATAATAAACTCTCCCATGTAGAAATGCAACACTCTTGTTTCTTTATAAGTTTGTTTCTAAAAGAAGCTCTTGCCTTAAAATGTATTATAGCATCACAAATTTGAACTCACATAGAACTCTTCACAGCCATAAATTGTTTTCTAAACTTATCTATTACATTCAACCGTGTCTGAAGACCTTGAAAAAAACTTACTAATGATCTGAATTGCAAATGTTGAGTATTGAGCAATGGCTTGTCAGTGTACATATATTGACTCTATTTTAGAAGCTAAGGAAATTTTATTAATGATTTGAAGTAATAATAATGCAGTTATTTGAAGGTAATATTTGATTGGAAAGTTTTGCAATTTTTCGAAGGAAAGTTAAACAATGAAATGTTAGAAAGGCATGGAAGGAGGCACAGAAAATAAGGCCTGAGCCAACCCTCAGTTTTCTGTTGTGTGGTTCATGTATGCATGTGCATGTGTGCAGGATATTTTCATGATGGGAAAAATGATATTCTTAATTTCATTTATATTGATAAAAGTCAACTATTAAGTCCTTGGTTTCAGTGAGCATGGTATTCTCTGTTTCCATGTTTTATAGAAGGTAGAAAATCAGAAAGTACAACAAAGCAATAAAATACTGCTGTAAAATATTTTATATTTTATATAAACATCTCCGTAAGCAAAACTTTCTTTTCTCCCACATCATAAAACTGTAATCATTGGAAAAGTATCAGCAAGAGTTGTGACATAAGTCTAGTCACGTTTTTTTTCCTCTTTCCTACTGCCTACTTTATGTACTCAGTGTTGCCCTTTCCATTGCATTAATGTGAGACAGTCTGATTAGAATTTAGATTTCTGCATTTCCCTTTTCTTTTCTTTTAATTAATTAATTAACCTTGCATTACTAGGTGGTTGAATCCAGGGTGTCACACGTGTTTTGCAAGTGCTCTACCGCTGAGCCACATCCCAATGCATTTTTCCCTCTTTTATCTTGAGACAGGCTCTCCCTAAGCTAAACAGACTGCCTCTGACCTTGAACCCTGTGACCCTCCTGCCTCACCTTCCTGAGTAGCTGGGATTACAGGCCTGAGCCACCACACCCAGCTGGATTTCTGTATTTTCTTTCCACAATCTGTGTCACCTTTAGGTCTCTAAGCTATGCCACACCTTTGTCTTTGTGACAGAAACATGAATAGTAGATGATCTTCAAAGACTGTTCCAAGGTATGTTCTATGTTGAAAATTCTCCTTCCTACTAAAACACCAAGGCACAGATTAAAGCTAAGTAGGAGCTTGATGAGATTGCTACAGTGTCACTTCTGTTAGGACTTTGGATGAGAGTTACTTTGTTTTGCAAATCATAGCAGTCATGTTTAAAAAGGGAGTTACAATTTTTTTACAGGGGTGTTTTTAGGAATAAATAAGAGCACATGTGTAAAGTTTTTGAGGGTACCCACTCCAAATGAGAAAGTATGTGTCCTTGTGGGGATGAGGGTGGGGAGTGGTCAGATGTACCTTGGGACTCATCTGCTGCAGTGAGCAACGCCAGGTGGAGTAGCTCTTGAGTCATGTCATCTTCCCCCACCCCTGCTGTAACTTTGCAGCACATTCCTGCATTTGCTGGGCGGTGCCTACACAGTCGTCCTCCCAGATGGGCGTCCCAAGGAGGAACCCATGAATGTTAAGAACCTTACCCCATGGACAGCATGTCTTCATGGGAGATGGGTGCCAGTTTCCAAAGAAAATAATAAGATGATTTCTGCTGTTTGAATAAGCCTTTTCAGATGCTGTGAAATATTGCAGAATTGGTTGTCTAGACAATGATTTCCATTTAGTGCCCATAAGGTAAACTAACAATGAAAGCAGATTTTGTTTTTATTGGTCCTGGCACATTTTATTAATGGATAGTTTTTGTTTCTAAAGGGGCTAATGGTGCTGGGCATGGTGATGCATGCTTACGATCCCAGCAACAACTCAGGAGGCAGAGGTAGGAGGGTCCTTGAGTTCAAGGCCAGAGGCAGACTGAATAAGTTATTGAGACCTTGTCTCAAAAATTTTTTAAAATAGGAAAGCGGCAGTTGTGCAGCTCAGTGATAGAGCATGTGCCTATCATGCACAAAGCAAAGCCCTGGGTTCAACCCTTAGTACAAAAAAAAAAACAAAAAGGCTAATTGCCAGGCATGGTGCTATGCACCCTAACCCCAACGACTTGGGAGGTAGAGGCCAGAGGATTTTGAGCTCAAGACCAGTGGCAGCCTAAGTAATTTAGCAAAACCCTATCTCAAAATTTAAAAAAAAAAAAAAAAAAATTAAAAAGGGGGCTGGGAGTGTAGCTCACTAGTAGAGCCCTTGCAAAGTATTCATGAGGCTGTGGGTTCAGCCCACCAGTACTACAAAAGCAAAACAAAACAAAACAACCTGGCTAATCATTACAGAAGAAAACCTTTTGAATCTCAAACAATACATTAAAATCAGAGAGGTTTAAAAATAGTATGTCCATGAAGTCAAACCTGAAGCTATAGAGTATTAGCTGAAGTATAGGGTATTAGTTCTTTGATAATGTCTGTCTTCTTGGAAGTTAAAGAATTTGGGGGTGAAATTTGAAAAATACTGAGTATTTCAGATTTCTAGCATTTTTACCACTTTTACTTAAATGTGTAAATCCATTTATTTTTGTCTTAAATGTTCTAGTGAAAATTGATTAAGAAATTTTTTTTAATGTTTGTCCCATGATTAAAGGGTAGATTTCATTATCTCCAAATTCTGCCTTCCTCCCTTTGATTTGTTTCTTCTGAAGTTCTATAGATTTTATACTTTGGCAACTTCAGTGTGTAAAATGATGTCTAAGATCGCTGCCCCTGTCACAGAGGTCCGTGTGCATGCACTTGATTTTTGCTTCTCTGTTTTCTTGACAAGTAGCTCCATTTATTATCTTTTTTCCTACTTCCCAGCACTCTGCTTCCTCCCTGACCCGAGAGTAGATGTATTCTGCTACCAGTGGGTCTAATGTAGGAGCTCAGTGAAAATTTTCATTGTGTTATAATGATCTTTGGTTTGCATGAAAAATATGTTGTTGTTGTTGTTGTTGTTAGGTGCCATCCAGTTGGGTCTGACTCAGAGGACCCTCATAGGGTTTTCAATGGCTGACTATTTCTGGGTTATTCAGGGAGTGGACTGCCACTTCCTTCTCCCATGAACACTATAGTTCTGTGTAACAGTACTTTGAAGAGAAACTTACATAAAACCTACTTCATGACAGTGGCATCTCAATAGGTCTAATTATTAATATAGGGATGGGATTTAGCTCAGTTGGTAAAGCACCCCTCTGCAGTCTCTGACATCCAGAGTTCGATTCCCAGTATTGCAAAAATGGGAGAAGGACGCGGCAATCCACTCCCAAGGCAATCCTGAAACAATCAGCCATTGAAAACCCTCTAAAGATGGCTATGAGTCGAACACAGCGCCTAACAACAATAACAATTATATATTGTCTTTTTTTGTATATAAACTGTACATTTGTCCCTGGGAGGTGTTTATACTTCGGCAGGCATGACCTATGATTCACTTCAGGTATTGACATTAGTTCTAGCCATTTTATAACTATTTATATGAACCATAGTGATTGACACATTTCTTTCTTATTTAGCAAGGAGGAAGCATATATAATAAAAAGGTTCTTGATGCCAAACATTTAATTATTTTCATGATTTAGAGTCTGACAAGTTGAGATATGTCCTAAATGGCTGCATGTTTATGTATTATTCTTATTGTACCTAGTAAACTGAAATACTTCCCAGTGGCATGAGAATTTAGGCGAAGGCCTACCTGAATGTGACCGGAGCACAAGGGCACAAGGTTTGCACGTGGTATGATGCATGGCAATTGGTCCTCGTGACCAAGATTAATGAAACTCAGATGGGTTTTAATTAGTGCAGCTGCAGTCATCAATTATCTAGTGAACACAAATATTGTTATATTTGGGAAATTCTTGATTTATTTTATTCCACCGGCCAACAGATTTAGATGAATGAGTTCTCATCATAACCATTCTGAGAAAAATTGCCAGAGGCCGCAGTTTATTATTTAGGATGCAATCAGCAAAAGTGAACAATACAGAACAAGATGTCGTAAAGTATTCTTAACACTAATTTGGAATTGTTGCTGGAATGCGTGGCGTGTACAGATTGTCAGAAACATCAGGACACGCTGAACAAGAGTCCAGACATTCTGTCGAGAAAGGAGCGCACAGCTGCCCCTGTCACAGAGGTCCGTGTGCATGCACCTGAAACAGGTTGCAGCCACGTGGCGGGAGTCCTGTCACACAGTCATCTCCTCCGGCCCTGTGAGGACATGTGTCAGCAGAAGAGTGGACAGCTGCCTACAGAGTCGGGTAACGGAAGACCTAGCACTTCCGAAGCATAAAAGTCAGCTATATCCGTCGACGTGCACGGGTGCGTTCCTACACAAGCGCATCTCTGTGCTCTCACGTGGTTGTCGTGAGTTTAATTTCTGTTTTAAAGTTGTTTCTAAGATATATAGCCCTTTTTATTTTTTAATTTGGGACAGGGACTTACTTAGTTTCACATGCTGCCCCTGACCTCGAACTCATTATTTTCCTGCCTCAGCCACCCACGTTGCTGGGATTGCAGGCATGTACCATGGTGCCTGGCTTGAATTTGTTTTCTTAGGGTGCTGGGAATGGAACCCAGGGCCTTGTGCATTACTAGGTGAGTGCTCTACCACTGAGCTATGTGCCCAGCCCTGTTACAGCCTTGAATTAGACACCCATCTAATGTGAGAGGGGGGAGAATGGTATTTATGATTTTTAAAACTGGGACACGACACTATTATGTCAAGTTGGCAACTACATATATATATATATATATATATATATATATATATATATATATATATATATATATATATATATATATATATATATATATATATATATATATATATATATATGTATGTATATATATGTGTATATATATATATATATATATCAAACTAAGATTAATTTAACATGTCTTAAGTTAAATGTGGATCAAAATCTGGAATTGTTACTATTAGAATGAAGAATACCTTTATAATTGATGTAAAATTTTACATTAAATATAGCAGCATCATGTCTGAAAAGTTTTTTCTACCACTTTATAATTTAGTAAGAGTACCTAGTACAGAGTTTCAGAAATAACAGGGAAACACTCAACATCATTCCACTTTACCCCTTTCTCACACTATCCAGTCTGTTAAATTTTTTATTCCACAGAGTAAATACAGGAAGTGAACGTGGGCTTACATTCTTGTTGGATATTAGACAGCATAATGTAGTGGCCATGATAACCTTTTTGAAGAATGCCTTATAAATCATAACCAAGGTCTTATAGCAGATTGACTACAAATAATGTTTTCAAGGTCTATAGCATGATAATCAACGTAGGATAGGAATATTTTACATCTGAAGTACATTCATTATAGTTTTTCTGAATCTTGTACTATGTATGAGATTTCTGTGTGTTACATAGTAATTTCATGGACAGCCTCTCCTTTAATGGATTAGTCAAATTAATTGATATCACAGTTTAATCCAAATTATGGTTCCCTAAGGGAAAGGAAGGTGTGGCTAGTTTCCGAGTGTAGATCATGTTGGCTGGCATTTGTTTTTGCTGAGAAGCTCCACCTTTGTCCTTAGGAAAGGAAAAATGTGTGTGAAAAGCTTGTATATCTTTTGTACTCTCGACTAGAGTGATTTTTCATCATATCCTCTTAGTCAGAGAGCTTGCAATTAATACTTCTAGCTTACTAGCTGTTGTGTTTGTAACAATTCATAAATACTGTGGTTTCTGAGCATACTTTTATGGCCTTCATGTTTTATAGGGTAAATCATAGAAGGCTTCTTTTTTTCCAGTTAACAGATGGAGGAGCTTTTGTTCATTGAACCAAGGTTCTTAGGAGGAGATTTTTTTATGCATTCATTTATATGTGATGCTGTTTTGCCATTAAAGAATGCATCCAGCACCTTTGATCTGCCTTGTCCAAGTCCTCAGCTACATCTTGAGATTGGGGCCAGAGTTGTTCATTAGCATAATTAGGCTTTATGGTGAGAGATTTTTATTTTAACTCAACATCCATTCTTTTTCACTTCCTTCCTTCATTTTTTCCTTACCTCTTTCCTTCCTTCCCTCCTTTCTTCCTTTCTTTCTCCCTTCCTTCTCTTTATCTCCCTCTCTCTCTTCCTCCCTTCCTTTTTTTTTCTTTTCTTCTCTTTCTCTTTCTCTGTTCCATCCACCTCTACATTACATCATCCCCCTCCTGTTTGGTAAGTTTTAAAGAATTCAGTAGGCCTCTGATCTCAACACTAAATTTTTAGTATTATGTTCTTCACTTCCAAGAGTATGTCCCACTTCCTGTGGAAACCATCTATACAGCAGCCCAGTTGCCTTTTTACTGTCACAGCCTCTGTTACTAGTTAATATTGTTGCTAGACTTTTTGTTTGTCCACCTACCTGCCTGAAAATTAAGGAGATCAACACTGCAGATGTGCCCCAGCAGAAAGGCCAGCAGGCTCTTGCAGGGCATGCAGACGAAGGTCTGTGTGAGATCAGGTGGTTACGTGCGCTGGGGCTGCCTGGGATCAGTTCCTAGAGGAATCGTGAGGTGGTTGGATTTAATTTTAGGATCAACAGAAGCCATTGTACAAATTTAAATGATTTTACGTTGTTGTTGTTAGGTGCCCTTGAGACGTGTTCCACTCCCAGTGACCCTTGTAGCATTTTCAATGGCTAATTGTTTTTTCTTTTTTCGGGGTGGTTTTGGGAGTGGATTGCCACATCTTTCTCCTGTTTTCGCAGTGCTGGAGATCACACCCAGGTCCACAGAAAGTGCAGAGCAGCGCTCTACCAACTGACCTAAAGCCCAGTCCAAATGACTTTATGGCAGAACTTATTTATTACTTAGTTTCCAGACATCTTGACATTGTTGTTGCTGTTAGGTGCTGTCAAGTCAGCATTCAACTCATAGCGACCCTATGTACAACAGGCGAAACACTATTGTTAGTGCTTCTCAGTTATTCATAGGGTTTTCAGTGGCTGATTGTTTTTTGGGAGTGGGTTGCTGGGTCCTTCTCCCAAGCCTACAGCACCTGGTATTCCCAGGCAGTCTCCCATCTAAGTACTAACCAGGCCCCACCCTGCTTAGCTTCTGAAATCTGATGGGATTAGGCACCACAGGGTAAGGCTGCAGGCATCTTGACATTTCCTGTCACATATTTGTTGGTCTGTAAATGTTTGGGAGATGAGTAAGCCTGTCCTGGCCTAGCCTGATCTAGGTGACTCCTTTATAGGATTAACTTGAGTGCTTTAATGTTGTGGACCTCATTGTCCACCCCTGGAACAGGGGATATAGAGTAGTTTTATAACTAAAGGAGCCTCCAGTGAAGGATCCAAAGGACTGTTTTGCTGCCAACTAACAACAACAACAACAACAACAGCTTATAGATATGTAAGTCCTTGATTTTGTTTCCTCAATTGTAAAATGAGTATGCTGGATAGATAATTTTTTATATTATTTCGTATTCTCATTTTTTAATTATACTTTTCCTCTGAGAGTACGTCTACTAATTAGCATATTATGAGCTACCTATGTGGAGATGAAAGTATTTCTTTAAACTATTATATTTTTGCTTTAACAAATACTGATAATTTCACATGGAATACGGTTTTTCATTTCCTTTGTTTTGAATGTATAAGACATTAGCATATAAGGTCATGTGCCATTTCTTATTTAAGAATGAAAAATCTGAACTTATTATTGGACAGTGATACATTAATTTTCCCATGGAAATTTTGAGAAGTAATCTCCCCCTTAAGAATCTTTATTGAGGTTTTATGTTTTCCTCAATTCACTTTATTCTTTTTATGATGTGCTATTTCATACATACAGCAGGACACATAAACCTCCAACACACACACATGCACTATGAATGTAATGTCAAGCATAACAATAGAAACAGGCACCCGCACGACTCCTGTGCAGCTCAAGGCATAGCCTCTAATCATTGCTGTCTTCTCTTGGTTTCGCTCTCACCACATCATTTCTCTTTCCCCAGAAATGGCTGTTGTCCCAGTTTCTGCTACTCAGATTGAACGTAAACTGGCGTATTCTGGAATTGACTGTTTGTGGATTAGAAAATCCACAATTGTGGATTAGAAAATCCACAATTTTTAAAAACGTTTTTAAAAATTCTCAATCTATTATTTCCAATTTCTCTTCTTTAGAACTCCCTATTTTGTGTTCTTTAAAAATATAGTACTCATTACCTTAGAAACTTTTTGTTCTTACTAGGTGCTGTCAAGTTGGGTCCCATTCATAGCAACCCTCACAGGGTTTTTAGTGGCTGATTATTTTGGGATTGCTTTTGGAGTGGATTGCCACATCCTTCTCCCATTTTTGTGGTGCTGGGGATTGAACTGAGGGCCTCAGGGCAGAGCAGTGCTCTACCAACTAAGCCAAACCCTAGCCCTAGAAACTTCTACTGTTGTTATTAGGTGCCTTTGAGTCAGGTCTGACTCATAACTACCCTCATAACTACCCTTTTAGGTTTTCAATGGCTGATTGTTTTGGGATTAATTCAGAAGTGGATTGCCATGTCCTTCTCCTACTTTTGTAAGTACTAGGGATCGAACCTGGTCCTCAGAGAGTGCAGAGCAGCACTCTACCAACTGAGCTAAACCCCAGCCCTGCATTTATACTGTCAGTAAATTCCAATATGACTTAACCTCACTTATTAGTAGGCTGCCTGCAGCTGTACCACTGTGATCTCCAATCCTGTCAGATCTCAGAAGTTAAGCAGGGTCAGGCCTGGTTAGTACTTGGATGGGAGACCACCTAGGAGCATGAGGTGCTGTAGGTTTGGGAGAAGGACCTGGCAACCCACTCCTAAAAAACAGTCTGCCATTGAAAACTCTATGAATAGTAGAGAAGCACTAACAATACTGTTTTCCCTATTGTAGATAGGGTCAGTATGAGTTGGACACCAACTCATGGCACCTAACAACAATATCAATTAGTAGGTTGTATTGAATCACACTGATGCATAAGAATTTGAGTTGTTGCTTTGATATAAAGCATTCACAAAGCATCCTATCTATAGGTTTTCCTAAGTTGTGTTTTTTTTTTTTTTTTTTTTTTGGTATATTCTGTAGAATAAGATATCTGGGAACTTTTACTCTACCAGGGGTTTATTAACTTGAAAATAATTATTTCAAAAATATATGTGCTTTGTTGATGGCTTATTGCTAAAGAATGCAATTTAAAATGTGACCCATAATTATAGAACAAGAAATAATTAAAAAGAATAACTAATAAATAAAATATTCTGGTATTTAATACATATAAATTATTATGTTTTGGCATTTGTAATCTTTGGAGATTGTACTATCCCACCTTGAGTTCCTGAAAAGTTGCATCGGCTTTGTAAAAATAGAAAATATATTGTAGCAAGTATCTTCTAGTGGTTTATATAATGAATGCAACTGACTGTAAATTAACTGTGTTGACTTGAAGCTGATCTTATTTTTTGTTGGTTTAGCCATGAGGAGGGAGGATAGGAACGCATAAGAACAGGAGATATTTGGTGATGGAAGTCACACTCTCTGTTTTTGCTCTCTCCCATTCCATTCATCTTGATACACTCCTCACCCGGAAAGGCATGGGGAGAACTGCCATATTATCACTTTGTCAAAGGCTATGACAACACCACTAACAATAAGAGAGTCTCCTCTTTTGTTTATAATACTTAAGTGTCTTGGTGATTAGAACTTTTTCCTTTCTTCTCTGAATAAAATTGTTTGGTAGGCTCTTTTTCCTCTAGTAAGGAGAAAGAAATAAACACAACCCTATTTCCTATTACAAATTATCATAAATATTGGAGATGCAGATTTTTCTTAGATCATTAGCATATCATGCTGCGACCCACACCAGAATGTACCATTAACAAAGCAGCCTTCATGTAATTAATGTAAATAATATGGAACTACAGCTTGAGTTACCCAGTCAGCCTTGGCAAAAAGCATTTGTCATACCGCATCATCTAAGGAGCTCGGCCTCAGTTCAAATTAAACTTCATGGGTTTGCCCCTTTATTTTTTTTTCTCTTATGCTATAAATTTCTGTGAAACATTTATGACTATAAATTTCTTTGAAACACCTACATAGGAGAAGAAAGCAATCCAGTAAGCTGAAATTAAAATTGTATTATTTACAGTGCTTCTGCTGGTGAAGACAATTAGTATCTTCATAAAGCCAGACATGTAGATGGTGCGGATGCAGCTGAGGGCTTCTCTCTCCTTCCTGAGAAGGGTTTTCTGTCCTCTGTAGCTGCCAGCAAATCTAAAGTATGGTTTCTGCCTGCCATTTGCTACTATTGCCCTCTGACTCCAAAACACAGAGGAGCATTGTAAATTTTTCATGAAGAGGTTTCAGTCTGTAAAACAGCAAACAGGAATAATGTTTTAAATGCAATCATTGTCAAGTTTGAACAATGTAATTTATCAAGAGAGCAGTTTGTACTATATAATAAGTTTCATATATTAATACAATTTTTCATCTGATGTCAGGCTTCTGATTTATGAATAGCCCATGATCTAAGGTGATCATTGAATTATAATTCACGTAATAAGAAGCCAGGAACAAGACCCTGGAACTGCTACCCTGGATTAGCTTACATGCCACCAAGCCAATTTACTAAACAACCGTGGGCTAAATGATACAGTTTTTCTAATTCAAAGAAGGCACTCGTTAATTAGATGAAGGCTAAAGCTCTCATTATTTTTAAATGATTTAAGAATGGGTAAAGATCTTACAGCTTATGCTGCAGCTCTAATAGTTCTCTGCTTACTGCCTTGTAATAAGAGTATTAAAGACAGATGGGCAAGGCCGATTTAAACCAATTACAGCATTTCATGTGCACCAGTAGCAATGACTGTTGGTAGTCACGTCAGATGCTGATATTCGACATATTTCAGATGACTAAAACATCATTGATTGATGTGCTTTGTGAATAATTTGTTTCTTTTTGCTAATTTTTGGGAAATCATACCTCTAGACTACATTTAGTAGTTCTTGAGTTATTTTATAGTCTCTTGTATTAAGTATTTTGTAGACATTTAACTTTCTGGTATATCAAAGGAAAGAAAAAAAAAATCAGTGTGTTTCAGTTCCTTAGTTTATTGAGCACCTCTTAGGTACCAGGCCCGGGAAGGTTCTGGGGAAACTGCTACTCATCAAACACATTTCATTTTAGTTATTTGGATTCCTGTGACAGCAAATGGACAACACATTCCAGAAAAGCAGCCACATCATTACAAGTGATTATGTTAAAAATAAATACTTAAGAAATCCTCATGTAAATAGTTCTAAGAAGGTGAATTTGCTTTATAATTGTGTCAAACTTTGGAAATATGTAAAAATTACGAGTTCATCAAGTAGTTTACGTTCTTTTGAAAATTAGTGAAGTACTGAGTACTTAAGTCCTTTTGTCCATATACTTTTGTTACCTGATGGTATTTACCCATATTTTATGTTGATGGCATGCATGTCATTATGACTGCTTGTGGAGTCATTAATTTCCTTGGTATTGTGTTGGTTGGCTGGCTGTTCTTCCCTCCTCCCCTCCCCTCCCCCTTTCTTCCTTCCTGTCAGGTAATAGGAATAATGAAAAATGTCAACTTTTTAACACCTAGTTGTCCATAAATGTTTTCCTTGACTTTAAAGAATTCATTTCCATTGTTAACTCTCAATATAATTTTTCCCAGGGTACCATAAATATCATTAGCTTTGGTTTTGCTTTGTCATTGTTTTGTTCCTTTTGAGCTTCCATTTCTGGTTTCCTATTTTGCTGTTGTAGTGTTCATCTTCAGATTCAGCTGACTTTATTTATAAAAAGAATCTGTAAAGCAGACAGGTGGGCTTGCCGCCTGTCCTCTAAGTCACCGCGGGCCAATTCTTTCGGTATCATTTGAATTTGGCGTTCTCCTTCCTGGCTGTGTTTCACTTCAGTTCGTACTCTCTTTGACAACATATGCAGCACTTGTATAAAGCGGTCTCTTTCCTTTTGACCCATCTGGGGACTGTTGTTGACCATCAGCTCAGAGGCTTATAGATGGGGTAAATTGTTAGTTTCGTTTCTTGTTTACTTATCTTCCACTTTTCTTTATTGATCTCGTTTCTTCCCCCCAGCACTAGTGGGTTGATCTCAGGGCCTTGCACATGCCAGGCAAGTTTGTTATCTCTGAACTGCACTCCCAGGCACCCATTGCAACTTTATTCTTTATTTTATTTTATTTTTCACTTTGAGACAGTTTCTCACTAAATGTTGCTGGCTGCTTCTGGCCTTAAACTCATGATCATCCTGTCTCAGCCTCCCAAGTAGCTGGGATTACGGATGGTGCACCATGGTTCCTTTCCCTAGTTTTTAAAATTAGTTCTTTAAAAGTGGTTGGATTTAGGCTTACAATAAAGATATGTTAATTACATATGTGCCTATGTAGGAAATCACAAAAGGAAAACTCAGGTATATGAAAGATTTCAAATGGCTTAACATTTCTTCTTTGTTGCCTTTACTCTTTGTCTTTTTAAAAAATTTTTCCTTATGTGAACAACACGATACGTAATTAATGGACCGAGAGTAGAACAAGTTATTTGTTATAGTAACTTTTGACCTGCCTAATAAGTACTCAACCTGCGTAGTGGAGTTTTTATTGTACTCTGCAGTGTACAGTTATGAAGTGTGGTACATAATAAAATAAAAGCAATAATGTTGATATTCTCAGGGATCCATCAGAGCTGACCTGAAGCAACATATTTCATCTGGTTTGTCTGGGTATGAATGTTTGAAAGTTATAGCTGAAATTACTAGAAACAATATTGTGTCTGTGACTTCTGATTGTTTACCAATATAAGTAACCTCACTTTTTGTGTTTCTCAAAACTAATCTTATGACAGTTCATTAGTGTTGGTGTCAAGAAACAAATGGAAAAGACGAAATACATTATAGTATTAGACAGGAAGACATGTTAAGCTAAATGTGAGTATTTAATGTATAACAATGTGAAGAGCAAACAGGCGATCCTAGAAGGGTACAGGGTAGGATGGGGCTTTTAGACAGATAGATAGATAGGTAGATAGATAGGTAGATAGATAGATAGATAGATAGATAGATAGATAGATAGATAGGTTTTATGTGTGTGTAATACTTAAGCATATGCTTCATAAAATCATTAATTTAGCTTTCAGTAGTTCTTTTGTCAGAAAGCAGGATGATGATTAAAGAGGAAGGCAGTCTTTTCACTAGAAAACTATAGGTCAGTTGTGACAAAGCATTGCCATGAGAATGCGGTTGCTTAATATCAGAATAGATTGCCATTTGAATCTGTACAAAGAAAAATTACTACTTTGAAATATAGTTTGTGCCTGCTTGTCTGTCTTCCTTATCAGATTTGACGTACCTTGAACACGTCTCTTTGTCCTATTTATCTTTCAATTTCCAGAACACAGCATAGGACCTGGCCTAGAGTAAATGTTTAAGGGGCATTTGTTTAATTAACAAGTTTATAGTAGAAATACCTGAATTTTTTTCCTTGCAACAGCTTCAAAACAGCCTGAGATGAACAAACACAAGAAACAAATGGTTTTTTCACATTAAGATATTTAGTCTTGCCTTTCTGTGACTACTGCCAGTTTTTTCCTTAAAAGAAAATTCCGATTCTTTATCAGCCATACCACTTTGAATGGTTCCTTCATTTGTATGAAAATCACATGCTCCTGTTTGTTGAGAAGTATATAATTATTAAATAACTGAAGTTTCACCCAGGATAATTTGTAATTGAGCTTCTACTACAGAATCTCAACACTATTATTACTATTATTATTGTTATTATTATGGCTTAGAAAGCCAAAAAATTGAATCATCCATTTTTAGCAAGCTCGTAATGTTTATAGAGATATTATTTACCCATAAATACTTTTTGCTAACATTGCTATTGCTGCCAAAGTAAGTTTTATGCCATATTTTCAGATCCGTCAATATGCAACAGTGCGTAGATTCTCTAAATTTTAAGAGTCCTGGAAGGGATAGGAAAGATGTTACTTGGGGGCAGGTGATGTTTTAAATGTTATTTCACCTCAGTGCTGTGGTTTTATATGACTATGCTAAGTCACTCATGTTTTATTTCTTGGATAACTTATTACAGAAATATTTACTTAAAACATAGCAGTTCTAAAAATAGGAATGCATGAATATTTTGTGTGTTCATTCTTAATTTTTGATTTTTTAAGTAAAACCATTAACTTAACTGACACCATTTTACTTCTGAATTGTTTCATGGCTATTATTACAAATATGGGCACACATATAGGTATGTTAACAGGATTCGCCCTTCAATATGTGTCTTGGACGTAATCGCCTGTCTGTCTGTCACGTCCATTACTACTTCTTATGGCCTGGAGTTCTGCAAGTGGAAAACCTGATTGGACCTCCAGCAAGTACTCTGTTCATCAGCCTACTGTGCGGGACAGAAAAGCTGATAGTCTGAAATTGCACTTTAAACTAAGACAGAATGTCAGTCTTTAGGAATGGTGGGGAATGGCCTATTTATATAATCAGATACCAAACCTGGGAGGAAGCTGTCAGGCACATTCTTGTTGTGTAAGCAGCAGACTGTGCTTTATCTGACAGACACTGTGTAAATCTGTCCATGCAAAAACCCAAATGTTTAGTTTGCTTCTAGTCACTGTAATAATCTGCTTATTTTCGTCTGTTACAGCAGTGACATCACTTAGCAGAATGTGCTGCAGACAGAAGGCCCAGATAAGGCTCTGTTGATGTCACTCATTCACTCTGTGATTGGCAAAGAGATAAACAGGGAGTGACTCAGGGCTCCCTTTGAGCTGAAAGAACAGACAACATGTTCTGGGCAGGAATAACCTTATGTAACGTGACTGTTTTACATCTTGAGAAAATGCATAGATCGTGTTGTTTCTAATTATGGCTTCTAAGAATAAGTAGCCTACCATATCAATAACTACTGAGCAGTTTTACATCTAAAAGCAATTTTTATCTGTTAGATGCCCCTTGTTGTTGTTAAGTGCCGTGGAGTCTGTATCCAACTCATAGCGACCCTCATAGGGTTTTCAATGGCTGTTTCGAGATTGCCTTGGGAGTGGATTGCCAGGCCCTTCTCCCATTTTTGCAGTGCTGGGAATTGAACTCCGGTCCTCAGAGACTGCAGCGCAGCGCTCTACCAACTGAGCTAAGTCCCAGCCCACAAGATGCCCCTATTTTATATAAATAAATTAATTGATGTAATTATTTCACTGACTTTTGTATTTGTGTTATATCCCATGCACTTCCATTTTTCATCTTAAAAGTACCTTTTATTTCATTATTGCTTACTGTATGTGGTAATGACTTCATGAATGTGGATATTTAACCAAGAATCTGTGTCTTAAATCCAATTCTTGAGGGTAAATTGACATTTTTTATCTGAACTTATGCCCTTGAAGTCAGAGTTAAAAGATGAATTCAGTATTTTCACGTGTTTTGTGAGACTAGAACAAGATTAGAACACCTTTCTATGATTTAAATATGTATATTTTATTAGATACTGATATGAATAGTACTTTTTTAAATACTTGGCAACATAACATTAGGAATTTCCCTTAAAATTTCTGTAAAACCTTTGATTTTGCTATTCTTATTAAAAATCTTCATTTAAACCTGATGAATAGTTTCTTTGTTAGCTATAAATAATGATTAGAAGCATTGTTGTTTATTTTAAGCAGAGAAGAAACCCTAGTCCTCAGCCATATTCTTTTGTCTTTGGTAACTTTCTGGCGTGCATCCTTGACTCTCACTAGGGATGCTCGCTGCAAGTTGGATGAGCCGGGGGTGACATTTGCGTTTGCCTGGGTTTCCAGATGCTGTCTTGCCTTGGTACAAGTGTCCAGATGTATCTGGGAGAGGCCAAATGTTTTCCTAAGAATTTTCACAATGATGACAGAAGAGAAATTTTTAAAAGTATGTTAAATCACCCATACCTGGAACATTGATATCAACCCTATGGAATAAATGTGTAATTGTATTTTAGCAGTTTTAATTTAAAGTTATAGTCATCTTTGTTTTGTTTGCATGAGTACTAAAGTTTAAAGTATATTTACATAGTACTTGAAGTCATTTATTTAGTACATTATGTTAACTTCACATAGTAGACTTTTAATTGGTTTTGTCACTATCAAAATTTGATTGTCCAAATTTTTGAGTCAACTTATTTAAAAACATTTACCCTAAGATATCATAAATGGATTATAAAGTTTTCCTTTTCCGCTTTTTCCTCTGTTGCTAGCTCTTTTTCTCGATATTAATCCCTGGTCAGATATATGTTAAGTCAGATGAATATTAACATTCAATTGGAGGACTTGTTTACCTGATGATAATTAAGATGTGCTAATATTTTTGCTTTTGTTGCTCCCCAGAGGGAATTTTCCTAATTATACTTTTACCCTGGCTTTTATTCAAAGTACTGCTTCTACCTCTCCTGCTTCCAAGTGACTTTGTGCATAATCCTTAGTGTTTCATCGTGTATTACTTTTGAAGAAAAATGGGCATCAGTAATTGTTATAAACCTACTCATTATGCAAAATAGTAGAAACATTTGGAGGTATGCAACCCAGGTCTCTAAATGTTTCATGAGGTGCTCCATAGAAGGGGTGAGAGTGTCTCTTCTGTCTCTTACGGTCTTTGGTCCCTGGCCAGTGAGCACGTTTTCGTGAATTTTACCATGGAACTCCAGTGGGACGTTTCATCCTAGCTTCTGGTTAGAAGTCCACCACCAGTCTCCTTTCATTCATGTAGTTGCTCACTTAGACTTTTTGTGAAAAAGAAAAAAAGCCATTCAACTCTTTGTATTGCCGCCATCTTTTTCTTAAACATTTTTCAGACAAATCAAAGTCCAAGGGATTATTTTGCCTAAGGTAACAGCAACTCTCTAGTTAGTTTGTTTCTCCTGTCTCTCCATTCAAGTTGAGAATTTTCAGTTCAACAGTTTGAGAACCCACCAACCATAGGCAGTTAATTTTGGGTGTTGTCTCCAGTGTTGTTCATCTACCACCTTTCTATACCTGTCCTTTTATTGTTTTGTTGTATTATAAAGTTAGATCTGACCGCACAATTTATTTGTATGTTACCTCTTAAACTTTTTATTTTTATTTTCATTGTATTTGTGTTTTTTTTTTTTTTTTTTTTTTTTTTTTTTTTTTTTTTTTTTTTTTTTTTTTTTTTTTTTTTTTTTTTTTTTTTTTTTTTTGTTTGTTTTTTTTAATGTGATGCTGGGGATGATCCTTGGTCCTCACACTTGCCACGCACCGCTGTGCCACTGAGCTAGACCTGAGCCCTGGTATCGTTTGTTTTACTGTCTTGAACAGAGGAAAGAATGAAGAGATAGTCAAGCTTCTGTCTCCTGGAAGCTGTTTTTTCTGTTGTTGTTGTTGTTCCAGGGAATAATTAGATCACCTCCATGGGGACTGTGTATGGACCCCAAGGGTAGAAAATCTGGCTGAGGTAGACTTTCTTGCTAGTTGTGGTGGTTGCTTGGGTCTCAGGCAGAAGATGCGATTTACTCTTTTTCTCAGACCCTTCTTTCCTGTGCTAGAGAAGGACAGCTTTTAGTGGCCTGCCTTCACTTGTCGGAAAGCCATGCGATACTCCAGCCTTGGCTGAATTCAGCATAAAGCAGGAGGAAATTAGAATTTTAGGGTTGTATTGTTGGGTTTTATTTTGGAGATGACTTATTCCAGCTTGACTAACCAATGTAGAAATTAATCCTAGAAGAATAATCAAGCCACCAACGAATATCACACAGCGAACCTGATGTCTAGGATGGAATTCGTACTTATCGGATAGGACTTCAGTCCAGTAATTTGATTTTCAGATTTAAGTATGGCATTGGCAATGCCACTTTTTCAGAATATTTCACTTGATATTTTGAGCCTTTGATAAAATTTAGGTACAGAAAATTATGAAATTATCTTAAGCTCCCTTAATCTGGTGTTTTTCTGCCCTTACTATGGTATAGGCACTGTGAAAGTACCAAAAAATTAAAAATAACTGAGTATGTCCTTAGTTTACTTAGAATCTTTTATGGAATGTACATTTTTGAGAGTGGGAAATAATTGAAAAGTCAGCGTGTGAGAGATGGCATCATGTCAACTTGCGAAGGGGAGATAAGCTCACAGTCAGATGAGGATCCATGTGTAATGTAGAGAATTATAAGGAAACATCAAATAAAGATAGAGCATTAATGCGAGCTGGTCTGGTCCCAGTCTCCGGTGATGGTCTTTGTGCTGCTGAGCACCTGGAGCTGTGTCCTCTAAACTGGGACATGTGGTTACTCACTGCAAGCAGAAGACTCTCATAGTGAGAGGCGCACGTGTCTCACCGTCAGCCTTATTATGGGAGGACAGCACGCCTGGGGTCCCTGCCATCAATGAGGATGTGAGTCCTCTGGGCAGTGTCCTTTCCCAGTGTTCCTTGTTCAAGAGCTGCACTCACCTGGGACTTTGCTAAGGCAGCTGGCCAGGGAAGTAACCCGTATCCGTTGAGCTCTGACCCACCCATGACTTTCACTGCTGTTCCTACTCAGGGCCAAAAGAGTTCTTATTCCCTCAAGTAAGATGCTCTCTTGGACCTCACTTCATTTCAGTCTGAAAAGTCCTTACGAAAAAGGTGTAACCAGGTGGTTTTGTTTTCCTTTTATCTTAGTGTCCAAACTAGCAAGCCACCTGACTTTTCACCTTTAATTTTTCCTAGGCCATAATTGAAAAAGTCTTTTTTGTTGTAAACCTCATTCTGATAACTTAATTGTGTGTTTTAGCTTCCTTAACATTATACTTATGCGCATTATAAACATTTTATCCCTTTCAATAAATAATGTTCCACATAGTCTTTTGTTAGATGTGTTGGAGATTTGAAGAATAGCAGAGAGGCACTGACATAGTGCCGGCCATGGCACCGAGTTGGGGAATGTTTCATTCTGTTGTACACAGGGTCACTATGAGTCAGATCTGACTTGATGGCGCCTAACAACAACCACCTGTATCCTCAGTTGGGTCACAATAACTCTGAAACCCTAAAAGCTTTCTTTTTAAATTAATCCAATTTTTGCATTCCCTTCAAAATGATTACAAAGGAACAAACCAACCCCCTGGCATACGATCTTCTGATGTATCTGTATGTCACAATATTATGATTTAAAGCAAGCTGTGATCCCCCATATCAAGTTCTATTAGTGTCCACATTGAACTCATCTGCCAAACTAAAATCGTGTCTTTGTGATGCTCCAGTGCACAGGTGCCCCAGGATATTTACTCTAGAAGTGGGCTTTAACTGCTATGTGTTGGACTAAGGTCTTAGAAGGGTCAATTTTGTACTGAACTCTGAGATTACTGGGCAATACATCTCAACCTCCTAGCTAATCTTACCTTGAGCTCAAATGGTTCCTTAGATCATCCTGACATGCTAGAAGGCCGAGATGATGACGAAGTCTAAGACAATGAAAAGCAAAGTCTGGGAAGGCTGCTTTTTCTGGCTCTAGTAAGTCACAGGCAGCATCAGAAAGGACAGGCTTTTCTAAAGCTGCCCAGTATATTCACACGTGTAGAAATTCTGCATTCATAATTGACACATAAAAATAAATTATTAGGATAAGTTGCAAATGTGAAATATTTGATGGTTTCTAACATACATAGGTCTGTAGAAAAGGTTCCATAGAATTACAAGTATATTTTTTCAGAGAGAGAATATATATCCACAATTTGTGTAGTAAACATGTTAAAACTTCTTGGTAGAAACATGTATTTTAGTATTTGAAATTTAATCTCTTGTATGTAGTATTTGACTCTTGTGTGAAATCATGTTTTAGATAAACAGCAATGGGTTACTGTCCTTTAATAGACAAATATCAGAGAATTAAGTACACTGAGATCAGGTAATGTTTCTATCAGGGCTATTGTACCAACAAATTTAAATCTCATATGTTGCAGATGTAATTGAAATACTACTTATAATCAGCTATGTTGTCTATGGGGCTGGGATTTAGCTCAGTGGGTAGAGCAATGCGCTGAAGTCTCTGAGGTCCCAAGTTCAATTCCCAGCACTGCAAAAATGGGAGAAGGACTTGGCAATCCACTCCCAAGGCGATCCCGAAACAGTCAGCCATTGAAAACCCTCTGAGGGTCGCTATGAGTCGGATGGCACCTAACAACAACATGTTGTCTGTGGTTAACTAATTTTACTCAAAATACTACTACTCTTATCAGTCAATCTTTTGGAGCATCAGGTCTGGCAGGGATTGCTGGCAGGAAACCAAGAAACTAAGGCTTTCTTGTTATTGCTGTTTTAAGCAGTTATGAAATGGACAATTCTGTTGATTTACTATTCATAAGACACCAAGGGTCTAGAATGTGATGTAAAATCAAGAGGTGCCCTATGCTTACTAGTTGTAGAAATAGTACCTGGAATTCACACCCAGAAAACAAATTACATAGTTCTCCTGAGGCTCCCAGAGCCTGCTTACAGTCAGACTCAAATTAGCTGCTCTTTCCAATACTGTGATTATCTGATCGCTGATATTATCTGAACATGTGGCATACAAGGAACTCAACGGTATTGTTCAAAGGAAATGATTAGCTTTGCTAGCAAATGGAGATTGGAGTCATTCATTTTGTGCAGATGTATAATATTTTTTCTATAATATGAATTTCTACTAGTAAAATTGTATACAATAATATGTTTTCTTGATATACTACTATAGAGTATGCTCCTTACTATGACTTTTACAAATTCTTATCAAATCATAGTTTCCTGATGAATTGGACTAGGATAAGTTCTTTTGAATTAGGACACATTTTGTCACTTTAATAATATATTAAAATTTAGCATATTTATGTTTCTACATATAATACATTTATATTTAATGTATTGTATATTGCATGATATTTAAACATAATTTTAATATGTAATTGTTAATATTTAATTTTTAATATATCAACACAATACTAATATATGATTGATATATATTTTAATAGATAATATATAATGTAAAAATACTATGTGTTGTTGTTAGGTGCCATCAAGTTGGGTACGACTCATAGTGACCCTCATAGGGTTTACAGTGGCTGATTATTTCAGGATTGTTTTTGAGAGTGGATATATAGGGTATGTTTTCATATGTATTTGATATATTAAAATTTCAAAGGAAATAATGTTCCCAGAGTTGACTTTACAGTTTATTTTTATTCATGCTTTTCTCCTTTCTGTAATCTGTTTTTTATTTTATTGGCAAAAATCCACCCTATTTACGTTTGATGTTGTAACTGACCATGCTAAAATATATCATAAACCTCAGTGGAACATTTTTCCACTGACATGCAAACGGTGCAAATTCTCAGCTTTCTGAAAACACATTTTTTCTTTTTGGTATTGGGGGCTTGAACCCAGCACCTTGTGCAGGCTAGGCAAGTGCTCTACCACAGAGCAGCACCCACAACCACTTTTTTATTTTTTATTTTGCGACAGGGTCTCATTAACTTGCACCAGGCTGCCTCTGTCCTTGAACTCATGGTCCTCCTCCCTCAATCTTCCAAGTCTCTCATACTGCAGGCACATGCCATGGTGCCCAGTTGCTGAAATAACATTCTTAATAGCATGTGTAGCCGTATATCTAGGAGCATAGGGGTCTTTGCTGCAGCTACCCTGTTGTTTGAAAGATCATACATTTCTTGTCCAAATGTAAAAATGATTGCTTTATAAATCTCAGACAAAGGCATTGCTGTGGTAGGTTTTCTTCTACACACGCCCATCTTTATGGATTGTGTGTATGTGTGCTCTGTTTGATCATGGGCACCTGTAAGGGGAAAAGCCACGTTTAGTTCCTTGCAAAACTATAACCAAATAATTGTGAGAAGCAAGCAATGAAGAGAGATAGGAAAGAATAAGAAGGAAAGAGATTGGTTATTGTTTTGTCATATCATAGACAGTCTTCTGTGGTCATCAAGACTGTTTGAATCTGACTTTTAAAATCACAGTTATTTTTCTGTCTTCTGCAGCATAGTCCCCACCCCTTAGAAGACTGGTCACTCCTCACACATGCCACCTCACTGCCTCTTCCCCACTCTGACCCTGAGCTTGTCCTTGCTGCTGTTCTTGTTGTGGATGTTGGTTCTGACCTTGCAGGTTTACCTCAAGCCCCATCGTATCCACAAAGACTTGTCCAACGATTTCATTCTGTATTTATTTTTACTTTTCCTGAATATCTTTTTAAGTTTTCTTACTAAGTCCCCTGTCATGTATTGGGCTTGTAACGTCACTGACATTAGTGTTGGTCATTGAGTCATAGGCTCATTTTGGGGAGGAATACATGTCTTTCGTTTCTTTATAGGTTTGTACATGACATGGGTCATTGCCAGACACATAGCCAATTCTAATGCATACTCTTTCATTGATCTATTGTTATAAAAAAAGTAGCAGAAAGATAGTAATTTGAAGATTGTTAGGAATGTGTTATAAATGTCCAAAGATTGAGAGTTAGTCGAGGCATTAAGGATGAACGTGTAAATAGGGATTGGAATGCATTTTATCATTTTAGTTCAAAATTTTGTGTATCAGTAAGAAAAATGATTTAAAAGAAATGTTCCTTATGGATACTGTAAGCATTAATCTTAGTCCCATATTGGTAACTACTGTTTTAACTTTCCTTACATAAATCCAGTGTTTTCATACCTAACCTGAAGCCATGCAATTTCATTTAGCCCTGAGTAGAGAATTATGGCAATTTAATGTATGTCCTGTTCTCTGGGACTTGACTCCTGTAGTTAGTAAAAATTGTTTGCACTTCCCAGCCCTCTAGCTTGTGATACAGTTGGAAAAGGTAGTTTTGAAAAGAACGGGAAGCCTGTAACTGGAATGGGTCTCACATGCAGCGTAATCCTTCCACCAATTCTCTTCATGCTTGCATTTTAAAGCCTGGGAGGAGCATGAACTATTTTAGGACTAAACCAACCTCTCTCGTATCCTAACAAGGGGAGTTAGTGGACCTTTGTTCACCAGCAGCATTAATTGGGGTGGTTCTTATGCTGTTTAGATCAGAGTGTTATGGGGACTGAGGCTGGAGAGAGATGACCTGCCATTTTAGCCAGGGATCGGTAACCTGTGGCTGTCAGGTCAGATCACACCCACTTCCTGTTCCTGTAAATAAGGTTTTATTGGAACACAGCCGTATGTATTCACTTACACACTGTCTACTGCTTTCTTTTTGCTGTATCTAAAGAGGCTAGTAGTGTGCCAAAGATCATGTGTTCTGAGAGCTGAAAACATTTACTACGTAGTTCTTCACACAGAAAGTTTCCCAAGCCCTGCTCTAAGACAGAGCATGTGGTGTAGTGTGGGGAATTCCAGCTAAACTTAGGCCATGGTTTTGGTTCAACCTGAGTTCAGCTGAATTTAGACCACTTAGGGCACATAGCACTGTGATCCTTGCATGTTTTTCGTGAGTCGTTCTCTGGGTTCTTAATCTGCTGAGGCAGCCTGAAGTTAATATTTTGCTTAATACTCCTTCCAGAAGTTATTTTAACTAAAAAACAAAGGTTTTCAACCTTTGAATTGAATAGAAAGGGCCAGAAGAATACATTTAGTAGCTTTTAGAAGCTGAATGATTCGTTATGAGTTTTAAAACTGACAAACGTTGGCCTGGGTGAGGTTAAATTTCTTTTCCAGCTAGCTAAAAATGGTCTCCCCTGTTAATTCGGCTAACTCTTGCCTGTTGAGGGCAAGCACGCACCCGAGACTTGGCTTACGTGGAAGGCTCCCTGTGAACTGTGGCAGAGCCCTCAACGGGAGAGACTTTACCACTCTCGCCTGGAAGCCACGCCGGAGCCTTCAGAGCCAAATTTCTTAAAGGAAACCTTTCTGATCTTAGGGCTTTGTGGCTTCCTGATATAAATTATGCTTGTGTTTTTGTGTAATCTGAACTAGGCAACTCTCAAAAATCTTTCCTAATTTATATAATCTAGATATAAATCTAGTTATTCTCATGGAACTCTTAGTTTTAGTCCATAACTTCATTCACGGAGGTCTTTGTGCACATGTGCGCACAGATGTGTGCAAGGAGATGGTCAGCAACAGCTGCATGTCTTGGGACAGTTACTGTAAATGACCTGTCAGTGTGTCTTTCTGATTACTCCACTGAGGGAAAATAGACATTTTTATTTCCTGTGTAATTTAAAAGTTGCATGTTGTGTTAAAGCATTATAGAGTACTTTGAAACCTCATAGAGGAGGAACTAGATTACAGTGGAATAATATTGAGATATTGAGAATTATCCTGGTTTTAGTACCCATTTCACATGAAATAATACTTTACATCTAAAAGCAATATCAGATATTTTTACTGAGATGTTGCCTTGGTCAAAAACATTATAAGCACCTCACTATTTCATGGTGCTTCTAGATACTGTATTTGCTATTGTGGCAAAATTTCTTGAATTTCTTGTTTGCTTTGTTTTCCTCTGGGATACTTTCCGAGGAGAAGAGCTCATGTGAATTAAGTGAGCATTGCAGTTGCTCTTCTGTGGTTATCTTTATGCGCCTCTTTATGTGCCTCTTTGTTCAAGAAAGTGATTATCTCTCAGTTCTGTTTGTAGCTCTGCAGAAATTCACATGGTAACCCTACTGGGCAAAGACCAGATCATTTTCATTCCATCTCTTAGTGTATCATTATATAATTATTAAATTACAATCATTAAAAAGGAGGCTTTTATTCCAAAGAAACTGCCTGTGTGCTGGCTGTATTTGAGTAACTTAGAAATCCTTCAAACATTCATTAGGACCTTGGTCTATTTTGCTAGGAATCCTATAAACCTTGCATTGTTTCCACAATTCTATGTTCTGTTTATTCACAAAGTGCAACAATTCCTGTCAATAAAATTATAACATCAGATAAGATTTACAATAATAATTTTGAGTTGCTTAACATCTTTGTGTGACAGTTTTGAAAGGTAGTGGCTCCATAGCTTTTTAGTACTTTGCCACAGTTTAACTTACTCTTTTGTTCCGGTTTCATGTGCAGCATAGCCAGTCTTCCCTTCTGGTGTGCTTCTTGTAGATGTGAGTTTTTTATGATTTATTTGTTTGCCAAGATTGCTCCAAGGTATCATGTAAAGGAGACAAATATTGTTTGACTATTTAATTAAAATATTCATTTTGAGTTATGAAAATTTCAAAGTTAAGGAAGCACCTTGTAAGATGTTAACTATAGTCATATTTGCCTCAGATTCCTTTCTTATCAAATAAAAACAATAACAAATTATATCTGTAGTTGACAGTGTGCCACACCCTGCTTTTCTGAACCTCTTACCTCAGAAGTATGCAGGGTACAATTACAGTGTCAGGCCTGTCTCTGCACATGAACCTCCTATGCTTGTATATTTAATATTGGTTATTTTCTTACATTTTATATGAACAATGTAATCCTGCAGCTATTTCTTTTTAATGCAGCTACATATTTGAGATTTTTTAGTCCATGCTGATAAATGTAGCCCTGATTTATTCATTTTCATGGCATTGTGATATTCCATCTTATGACTGTGCTCATTATTTACCTAATTGTCACATTAAGCTTGTTTAAACTTTAATGCAGGAAGTTTATGTTTGCATGTGTATGTATGGGGCAGGAGTTTCTCAGTGGTATGTAGGCCATGATGGCACTCCAAGACATGTAGGGACACAGCTCCTCCAAGTCAGTCAGGTCCGCCAGAGCACATGTGTTCCAAAGCTGTCCTACAGCATCCAGATTAGAAAGCGACGTGAAATTATGTGTTTAAATTATACTTTTAAGAAGTATAGTAATAAAGCATTTTTCCCAACCACTGTCTTTATGTACATTTGTATGATTGGTGTAGATTTTTATTATGTTTCTAATAAATGGAGTGAATAATCTTAATATTTAAAATATTCAAATGTTTAAAAATTAATCTGAAAAAGATTAGTATAGAATATTTTTAGAATACTTACTCTTATAATATAGAAAGATAAATTTATAGATGCAACTCAATATAAATTATGTGTTTTGGTGTGACTTGTCTGTTGTTTAGCCATTCAAAACATGCAAATGTCCAAAGAATTTCTTGAAGACCACATGTCTATAGAGACAGTGCAGTTAATCATACCAAAATTTGTTGTTGTTAGGTGCCATCGAGTCAGGTCTAACTCAGCGACCTATGTACAACAGAATGAAACACCCCCTGGCACTGTGCCATGTGTGTGATCTTTTTATGTTTAAGCCTATTGCTGCAGCCATTGTGCAATTCATCTACCTGAGGATCATCTTTATTTTGTTGACCCACCACCACTCTTGCAATTTCTCCAGAAATTGGACCCTCTTGACAACATGTCCAAAATACCTAAGACGCAGTCTAGCCATCCTTGCTTCCAAGGAACACTCTGGTTGCACTTCTTCTAGGACAGATCTCTTGGTTCTTTTGGCAGTCCATGGTATATTTAGCACCATAATTCAGAGGCATCAATTCTTCTCCTCTCTCCCTTATTTAGTGTCCAGCTTTTACAAGTATATGATGCAACTGAAAATACCATGGGATGAGTCAGGCTCAGTGTTGTCTTCAATGTGACATCTTTACTTTTCAAGGCTTCAAAGAGGTTATTTTGCAACAACTTTTCCCAATTCAATGCTTCTTTTGATTTCTTGACTCCTGCTTCCATGGGTGTTGATTGTAGAAGTAAAGCAAAATCTTGGACAACCCCAATCCTTTCTCTATTTATCATGAATTTGCTTACTGACCCGGTTGTAAAGATTTTTGTTGTCTCAATGTTGAGGTACAATCCATACCGAAGGCTGTGTTCTTTGATCTTCATCAATAAATGTTTCAAATCCTCTTGATTTTCAGCAAGCAAAGTTGTGTCATCTGCATAACGCAGGTTGTTAATAATGAGTCTTCCTCTGATCAAGATGCCACGTTCCTCTTCCTAAATCCCAGCTTCCTGGATTATTTGCCCAGTATAGAGATTGAAGAGGTATGGTGAAAGGACACAGCCCTGACATACGCCTTTCTTAACTTTAAACCAGTGTTTCCTTGTTCTGTTCAAACAAGTGCCTCCTGGTCCATGTATGTATTCTTCATGAATACGATTCAGAGCTCTGGTATTCCCATTCTTTTCAATGTTATCCATAATTTGTTATGATCCACACAGTCAGATACCTTTGCATAGTCAATAAAACATAGCTAGACATCTTTCTGGTATTCTCTGCTGTCAGCTATTCTCCCTCCAACATCAGCAGTGATGTCCCTGGCTATACAGCCATACAGTATATGGCTATACAGCCATAGGCACAAATATGGACCTTTTCCAGTCAGTTGGCAAGGTAGCTGTTTTCCAAATCTCTTGGCATAAACAAGTGAGTATCTCCAATATGACATCTGTGTATTGAAACTTCTCAAATGGTGTTCCATGAATTCATGGTGCCTTGTATATCTCCAGTACTCTCAAGGCAGCTTCTACTTCTTCCTTCAGCACCACTGGTTCCTAATCATATGCAATCTCTTCTAATATTTGGTCATCCACCAATTCTCTTTGGCATAATGACTCTGTGTTCTGTTCATCTGCTTTTGATGTTTCCTGCGTCATTTAACATTTTCCCCATAGAATTCTTCACTATTGTCACTTGAGGCTTGAATTTTTTCTTCAGTTCTTTAAGCTTGAGAAAGACAGTGTGTTCTTCCCTTTTTGGTTTTCTATCTCCAGGTCTTTGCACATGTCATGATATTTGATTTTGTCTTCTCAAGCTACCCTTTGAAATCTGTGTAGTTCCTTAGCTTTGTCATGTCTTTCTTTTATTTCAGTCCCTCAACATTCAAGGATAAGTTTCAGAATCTCTTTTGTCATGTAATTTGGTGTTTTCTTTTTTCCTGTTTTTTTTAGTAACTTTTTCTTTTCCTCATGAATGATGTCTTTGCTATCATGCCACAATTTGTCTGGTCTTTAATCATTAGTGTCTAATGCATGGAATCTGTTCTTGAGGTGTTCTCTGAACTCAGGTGGGATATACTCAAGGTCATGCCTTGGCTCTTGCACACTTGTTCTAGTTTTCTTCTATTTCAGTTTGAACTTGCACATGATTAGTTGATGGTCTGATCCACAATTGGCACTTGATCTTGTTCTGACTTTTGATACTGAGCTTTTCCATCATTTATTCCAAACAGTATAGTTAATTTTGTTCTTGTTCCATCGGGTGAATGCCATGTATGTAGTCTCTGTTGGTGAAAAAAAAAGTATTTGCCATGAGAAGGTCATTGGTCTGACATGCAGTCTCCAGGATCCATAATTTAGTCCCTACTAAATCTTCAACTCAGCTTTCTATATGATGCCTAGAACCACCTGGGTGAGAATTTTAAGTTTTTGTTGTATGTCTTTCAATGATGCTATTTCATCTCGCCTCAGAGTTTTTGGTGTGGAGATGTAGATTTTAATCTTGACTGTGTTATTGCAAATTGTATGAGAAGAGGTTTTCAGGACTGCCCCTTGGCTCACGCTGTTTTATCCTGCACTCTTCTCCTTGATGAACAGGCAGAGCCCAGAGCCTTCCTGAGTTCAGCAGGGGTGCTAACAAAACAGCACGTGTGGCAGTGAGCAGACACTCTTAGGGATATACCAAGCACACTAGAACACTCTTAGAATTTTATAAGGGAACCCTTATTTAATTTAGAAATACTTAGGGATTTGTACTAAAAAATTTACTGAATTGACTTCTAGGTCAAGGTGACCCCCAAGCAGAAGAGCCTTATTTCAGAAAGTTTTAGCATCTCAGTCTTACAAACTCTGTAGTGAACATATCTCTTAACAGATGTTTTAAAGGTGTTATGTATAACAATAACAACAACAAAAAAAAAGGAAAACCTTCCACTAGATGGATTGACACAGTATCTGCAATAATAGACATAAACATAAATATGATAGTGTGTCTGGCCTCAGAATCAGGGAGTGTTTCATTCTGCTGTCCATAGGGTCACTATGAGTCTGACCTGACTCAACAGCCCCTAACAACAGCAACAATGATGTATAACATTCTATCTCTGAAATGGTTTCCTTCCAGATTTCCACATGGTTCCTGCCTTGTCTTCTGATTCCTCAGGCTGCTAATGTGAAGTCTAGTATCATTTTGATTTCTTTTGCTCGTGACTTTGTTTCCTTCTGAGATCTTTTCGGCCTCTTTCTGTCTGATAGATAAATCTTGTGAAGCTTAAGGAAAGGTGAGGTGAAAAACTGCCTTTTTCCTCTGAATCTGATAGCAGTGTGTGAGTGTTTGTACCGGTCAGTCAACACTATACAGCACGTGTAAAGGAGCTGACGCACTTAAGAGCTGCCAATAGCGGCAAGGCCCAGAGCGTCTCCCTAGAACCGGCCGCCTTCTGAGCATTGTCACCTCCAAAGAGCTTATCGGGGTCATTTTAAAATAATTTATGAATGTTTCCATTTTTTAAATTAATTTTAAATGTTTAGAGTCCCAAAGGGATCTGAAACAAATGTGGAAACCATGCTGCTATCCCGCTACCTGCGCGCATAAATCTCTGCAGTCAACACAGACTCCTCGCCTTTCTCCTGGAGTTCTTTTTTTTTTTTTTTTTTTCTGTGTGTGTGGTACTGGAGATTGAACCCAGGACCTCACACTTGCATGCCTTGCAAGTGCTGGACCGCTGAGCAACAACCCCAGCCCCTTTTTTTTTTTCACTTTTGTGAGACAAGGTCTAGCTAAATTACGCAGACTGCCTCTGGCCTCGAACTTGTTATCCTCCTGCCTCCGCCTCCCAAGTCACTGGGATTACAGGTGTGCGCCACCGCGTCCAGCTCCTAGTGTTCTTAGTAGGTGTGGTTTGCAAAGTAAGAAATGCTGAACAGAAGGCAGGCCCAGTGGCAACCATTACGGCCCCTGTTGATGTGATGTCCATACCCCACATTCTAATCCAGAAGTCTGTGACGTTAAGGGAAGGGGTGAAACTTCATCACAGCTCAGTCCAGATGGTCGGTCTAAAATTATTCAGAGAACCCCACTGACCTCAGTCTCTTTTCTGGCCTTAGGCATAGGGCAAACCACTTGCTACCTTCTTTGTTTTTGTGCTTGTGTTAATGTACCCTTTCTAGTTGTAATCATTATGTGATGGTCAGTCACTCATCTTTGTGCATTCTTTAGCTGGTCTCCTTATAAAGTGCTTCATTAGTGAATTTTGGTGGAATGAGCCTCTTTTTAATACGTTGTAAATTCAATTATGCAAGAGATTTCTCACATAAGACCACCATGAGGGATAGAAAAGCATTCTGACCTCTGATCTCACCCACTGTAAGTCGTGCGGCCTCATCCTGCCCCTGGTTACTGGGGGTGGGGGCGTCTCCCCTGAGAGACTGTGGGTGATTTGGAGTCCCTGTGAGGGAAGTCTCGTCGGCATCGCTGCCTCTCGGCTCAGGGACTCTCTTGCTCTTCCTGTCATGGGTGTCTTCCCTGCTGGCTGTGGTCTTACTTGTCACCTTTCCCTCCATGTCTAAGTTAAATGCCATCTCTGGAAAGCCTCTAACCTGCCATACCCCATTATTGCTCTCCCTTTAAAGTCCTGATAGCATTTTACATTTTTTATGGTATTAAGGTTTTTTTATTATTATTTATTTATTTAGGTATGTGTCTATTTTTTGTGGTAGTGGGGGTTGAACCCAGGGCCTCACTCCTGCATGCTCTGCAAGTGCTGGACCACTGAGCTGTGCCCCCAGCCCATTTTTTTGTTTTTTTGTTTGTGTTTTACTTTTTGAGACAGGGTCTCACTAAGTTATGCAGACTGCCTCTGGTCTCGAACTTGCGATCCTCCTGCCAAGCCCCTGGGATTACAGGCGTGTGCCACCGCTCCCCACACATTAAGTTTATTTTTATGAATGATTTTCACCCATAGTAGTTTATGATTTCCTCGAGAGCCAAATCTCTTTTTCCTGTGATCTCTCTATACTTTGCAAAGCAGAGTTCTTGTAATTGTGGATGGTTAGGTCTTTCTCAAGCCCATCGAGAACACACACCGATGCCCTTCCATCTTTGGTCCACGTGACAGAGCAGAAATGTTTGTTTCAGCTCAGGACCTGTCCTGGAAATGCTGCCTGAGGGCCTCCCGAAGACCCCAAGAAGAACTAGGGTTCCATAGGAGAGAACATAGTCCTCGCTGACTTGTTGCAATAAAGCGAATATCTTGGAATATTGGACACTAAGAATTTGTGTCCTTCAGGAGACAGCTCATTGATAAGTAGGTCTTAAATATGGACAGTTGATATGAGTAATATTTACAGGTGTTTTGAAAGTGCCAGTGAGGGAGCTTATTTATTTTCATAAAGCCGTCTGTAGAACGTGAGGTTTTCCGAAAGTCCAGTGATGATTTTTGTTCCCTTGTTACCTGGCTTTTGTCATTTCACACCAGGCACTGAGCTTTAGTTTAACATTTTTATTACGTATGAATAATAGAGAGCATGTACAGAGGTTTCATAGATATAATTTTGTTAAATGTACATCATGGTAGATTTAAAAATGAAGGATTTATTTTGTCATTCATAAAGTTGTAATACAGTCTGGAGAAACTATTTGTTAAAGATAGCATCTACTTAACCTCCTTATTTATTTCTTGTAGGAGAAGGTTAGATCCACAATAAATACATGAGGAAATAAGTAGATAGGGGAATTTATCTTGGAAATAAGATCCCTGTCATGGTTTTGAAATGTTAAATGCATGAAG